>CM066336.1:3359095-3609095 GCA_033807585.1 Hydrophis major
TCGGTGGTCATTGGCCACAAATCCTCCGTCCATCTCGATGCCTTTGGGGAACTCCCCCTCCGTTCCAATGATGATCCCACTGCGTGGGTCTGCCCTATATCTCTTGTAGACATACTTGTAGAACAAGAGACGTTTGTCAGCTATCCAGGCGAAGACGACGCACACTGGGAAGAAGATCAGGGTCAACAGGGCCTCCCAGACTTGGACGATCCCTGGTGAGAAGACAGCCAAGATCAGGTACAACCAGATGTAGGCAAAGATGCTCCAGGAAGCGGTGACAAAGAAGACCCTCAAGTGCTTGATCTTGCGGCTCTCACCGTTGGGGATGACGTAGACGCAGACAGCGATGACCACAAACATGTTGAAGGCTGCACTGCCCACAATTGTGCCAGGACCCAGTTCCCCTGCCTGGAAGTTATGGCCACAGACCTCGATGACGGACAGAAGGATTTCAGGAGCTGAGGAACCCAAAGCCATGAGGGTGAGGTTGGAGACAGTCTCGTTCCAGATCCTCACAGTGCCAATGCTGGTCTCCCCGTTGGCTTTGGTGATGGTGATCTCCTTCTCTTTGGATGTGATGACTTCGATGGAGGCCATGAAGCGGTCCGCAATGATAGAGACCCCCAGGAACATGTACATCATGGCCACAAAGTAGACAATGGCCCGGGCTGCCTTGTCTCCAAAGGAAGGGTTGTCCGGCTGCCAAACCGGGAGGAGCACTCCGGGTTGACATTGAGTATAGCCTTCACAGGTGCCGTTCACTTCCGGGTCAAGTTCGTTGGCACCAACCCAGGAGACATTCCCAGCACAAAAGACCCCAGTGACCAAGATTTTGGTAAGAAAGGAAGAGGAGACCCTCAGAGGCCACCACGGAAGATGCATCCTTCTTGAGTTGTTGAGGGCCACAGGATCTGGGAGAGAAGAGAAGAAGAAGGAAGAAACATTAGCATTCTTGGGAGATGCCCTCCAGGGTTAAGGCACCAGACTAGAAAGAAGGAGACGTGAGTTCTAGTTCTGTCTTAGCCATGAAAGTCAAGTGGGTGACTTTGGGCCAATCACCAAGAGATTGGGAGTCCTAGTCCTGCCTTAGGTAGGAAACCTAGCTGGGTGACTTTGGGCCAATCACAGGGAGTCTGGGAGTTCTAGTCCCCCCTTAGGCATGAACGCCAGTTGCGTGACTTTAGGCCAATCATCGGGAGACTGGGAGTTCTAGTTCTCCCTTAGGCAGGAAAGCCAGTTGGGTGTCTTTGGACCACTCCTTCCCTCTCCTTCCAATGCATCTCACAGGGCTGTTGTTGTGGGGAAAATAGGAAGAGGCAGTTATGTTGAATATGTTCTCTGCGTTGGTAAGACCACACTTGAAATATTACATTCAGTTTTGGTCCCCTCGATACAAAAATATGATGCCAAGACTCTAGAAATAGTGCAGAGAAGACCAACCAAGATGGGGGCAACCCTTGTGATGGATGGTTACAGGAACTAGATTTGCCTAGTCTAGTTTAGTCTAAGTCTAAGAAAGAGAAGAACTAGGAATGACATCATAGCAGTGTTCCAATATTTGCCCCAAAGAAGAGGGAGCCAAGTGATTCTCCAAAGCCCCTGAGGGCAGGACAAGAAGCAACGGGTGGAAACTCACCAAGGAGAGAAGCAAGCTGGAATTAAGGAGAAACTTCCTAACAGGGAGGAAAATTAACCAGTGGAACGACTTGCCACCAGAAGTTGTGGGTGCTTCATCACTGGAGGCTTGCAAGAAGAGACTGGACAGTCACTGGTCTGGAATGGGTTTCCTGCCTGAGCAGGAGGTTGGACTAGAAGACCTCCAAGGTCCCTTCCACCACTCTCATTCTACACTCCGAGTTCAAATCCTGTCCTGGCGACATTTTGTGCACCTCTTTAGGTGACCTCACTTTGTTTACTTCGCTATCCAGCAAGTAAACAAATGAGTCATTTGCCCACTCAGAAAACAAGTTAGCAAGAGAAGGGGGAAGATAATTTAAAAAAAAAAATCTGCTTTTAAAACAATTCCTGGAGGAAAACAATATTTAAAGAGGTAAAGCAATAAATAGTGGTAAGCAGGAAGGGAAGAGAGAGACAGACAGACAGAGACAGAGAGAGAAAGAGGAAGAGAGAGAGAGACAGACACAGAGACAGAGAAAGAGGAAGAGAGAGAGAGAGAGAAAGAGGAAGAGAAAGACAGAGACAGAAAGGAAGAGAGAGACAGAGGAAGACAGACACACGCAGAGAGAGAGAGAGAGAGAGAGGAAGAGAGAGAGAGAGAAAGGGAGAGAGAGAGAGGAAGATAGAGAGAGAGGAAGACAGACACACACACACAGAGAGAGAGACAGTGAGAGAGAGGAAGAGAGAAGGGAAGACAGAGAGAGACAGAGAGAGAGGAAGAGAGAGAGAGAGAGAGAGGAAGAGAGAGGGGAAGACAGAGAGAGACAAAGAGAGAGAGAGGAAGAGAGAAAGAGAGAGAGAGGAAGAGAGAGGGGAAGACAGAGAGAGATAAAGAGAGAGAGAGGAAGAGAGAAGGGAAGACAGAGAGAGACAAAGAGAGAGAGAGGAAGAGAGAGAGAGGAAGACAGAGGGGAAGACAGAGAGAGACAGAGAGAGAGAGAGGAAGAGAGAGAGACACAGAGAGACAGAGAGAGAGAGGAAGAGAGAAGGGAAGAGAGAGAGGAAGAGAGGAAGAGAGAGAGAGGAAGAGAGAGGGGAAGACAGAGAGAGATAAAGAGAGAGAGAGGAAGAGAGGAAAAGAGAGAGAGGAAGAAAGAAGGGAAGACAGAGAGAGAGAAAGAGAGAAAGAGGAAGAGAGAAGGGAAGACAGAGAGGAAGAGAGAGAGAGGAAGAGAGAGAGAGAGAAGGGAAGACAGAGAAAGACAAAGAGAGAGGAAGAGAGAAAGAGAGAGAGAGGAAGAGAGAGGGAAAGACAGAGAGAGACAGACAGAGAGAGAGAGGAAGAGAGAGAGAGAGAGGAAGACAAAGGGGAAGACAGAGAGAGACAGACAGAGAAAGAGAGGAAGAGAGAGAGAGAGAAAGACAAAGGGGAAGACAGAGAGAGAGGAAGAGAGAGAGAGAGAGGAAGAGAGAGAGAGAGAGGAAGAGAGAGTGGAAGACAGAGAGGACAGAGAGAGAGAGAGGAAGAGAGAGAGAGAGAGCTTCAAGCTGTAATTTTAAAAGCCAAGGAACAATCTGCTACAGGAGTTTTTAAAAAAATAAAAATAAAATTAAAAAAACAATGTTGTTGTGGCAGAATTTGTCTGCTTCTAGAAATGGGAAAAAGTAAAAACAAAAGGAGGTTTGGCCAGGAAGAAAAGGATTAAGGGAACAGGTAGAAGTGAGTGGATTTCTCATCTCCATGTTCTCAGGACATCAAGTAGTGGCTGAAAGGAGAAAAGGACCAAGAAATGAGCTTTCACCTTCTAACCAAAGTGGTACCTATTAATCTATTCACATTTACACGCTTTCGAACTGCTATATGGCTATGGAGATTTTCATCCATCCAGGTCCCAAAGGCATTTTTCTCTCTTTCTCCATATTTTATTGATTAAATTATTAAAACATTGGACACAATGTGATTATCCTGACATTCCTTTTTATCGTGCATGTTATAATATATAATACACCTTTTATATACATTTGTACAGTTGGTTTCTATCCATAATTACCCATTTTACAGATCCTGCTTTTTATTCTGGGTCCTTCCTTTCTCTTCCCACCATTGATAAAATTTATTCCATATCTTATAGTATTCTGCTTCATCCTTATTTTTCAATTCCAGAGTCAATCTATCCATTTCAGCACATATCAATATCTTCTTTATCACCTTGCCTTTATCGAGAATTTCTCTCTCTTTCCATTTTTGGGCAAAAGTCATTCTTGCTGCCATGATAATGTGTACCATTAGATAAATCTCCTCTTTACCATATCTTTCTGTCATAATCCCAAGTGAAAATAATTCCAGTTTATAATCTATGTTATCTCCTCTAATCCCAAAGGTGTGTTGTTGTTTTTCAAAGGCCACTGGACTTCCTTTGTTTTTCCGGGAAGATGTTTCACTTTCCATCCAGGAAGCTTCTTCGACTTCTGACTGGGTGGTGGCGAATGGAAGGATTGATGTTTTTTGCAGTCATCTGAACAGAAGACTAATACATCTTTCCATCCTCCACCGTTCAGTCAGAACTGGAGAAGCTTCTTAGGTGAGGAAAAACAAAGAAAGTCCAGGTGCCTCTTGAAAAAGCACTTGTGGGATTCTTCTGTTAAACAAGGTTGCCTTGAGGAAAGATGGGTGACCAACAAAGGTAAGAAGAGAAGAGAAGAGAAGAGAAGAGAAGAGAAGAGAAGAGAAGAGAAGAGAAGAGAAGAGAAGAGAAGAGAAAATAATCTTTATTGAGAATAGAATAGAGCAGAAGAGAAGAGATTAGAAAAGAAAAGAAAAGAAAAGAAAAGAAAAGAAAAGAAAAGAAAAGAAAAGAAAAGAAAAGAAAAGAAAAGAATGTTTATTGAGAATAGAGTAGAGTAGAATACAGTAGAATAGAACAGAACAGAACAGAATAGAATAGAAAAACAATAATAGAATGGAATGGAATATAATAGAGTAGAATAAGAATAAACAAGAATGGGATGGAATAGGAATAGGAATAGAATAGAATAGAATAGAACAGAATAGAATAGAATAGATCTAGTGGGGTTTCCTGCCTGAGCAGGGGGGTGGACTAGAAGACCTCCAAAGTCCCTTCCAACTCTGCTATTCCATTCTGTTCTGTTCTCAGTAAAGATTCTATTCTATTGTATTCTGTCTTTTTCTCCTATTCCTACTCTACTCTATTCACTGAATTTATTTGTCCCCCATCTCGTAATCTCTGGGCGGCTTTTGAACAACCGCTAAGCAATCTGTCATACGTTGAGGACTACTTGTCCTCGATTTGAGTGTCCTGAGATATGTCTGGATTACAGGGGCTCCAGGCTCCACCGCCAGCTCTCCTGGGGGAGGGGGGAGGGGGAGGAGCAGGCTTTGCCCTGTGCTGAGCAGCTGCTGCCTAATATGGGATGTTTCCAGCCGCTTCTCCGGTTCCTGCCAGAGAACTGCTGCTGACTCAGGGCTTCCTCCAGCCAAGGAGCCTTGGGAAGCCAGCTGGTTGGGAAATCCCTCTGACAGCAGCAGGGAGAAGATTGGGAGCTCCACTTCATTCTCCAGGCGCTCAGGTCCGCTTGAACTCCAGTTTGGATGATATTGAATTCTTTATTGTCATTGTACATATGTGCACAGTCTCCCCATACAACGAAATTCACCTAACACGCGGAGACCAGACCCAACAGGCACACAGACAGACACGCAGACACACAGACACACACACACATGACAATCCCCAAACACACACACACACACATGCCAAAATTCCCTGGCCCCTAAAAACACACACGGTGTTGTTTTTAGGGGCCACACTGCAGCAGGTGCAGACGGCAGCGGAATTGGACAGTGGGGAAGAACAGGGACCAGTCCGGGAGTCTGGGGAGGCTTGGACGAGGGTCCTGCATCCGATGCAGAGGTGGGGCCAGGACCATCTGGGAGTGGGGTGCTGCCTCCGGAGCCTCTGGAGTCTGGCAGCAGCAAGGCCGAGGAACAAGGGGAGCCTGTTCCCAGTGTGCGTATGCGCAGAGCTGTCAGAAGGCAAGAACAATTAAGACAAAAGGGGTGACTTGGAAGTAAGGCTGGGAAGTGATTGGCCCCTCCCATAAGACATAAAGGAGGGGCAAAGGGACAGGAATCTTTGCAGGAAGCAACTTCATTCGTACTGGTCGGTTTGAAACCTTGAAGCTCTGTGTGGACTTTGTACTTTCTTTGGCTTTTTACAGTTAATTTGGCACTTTAGTTGTTGGCAGCCATTCAAAGGAGAGAAAGGTGGGTGCTTATCTTGAGGGGCTGTTTGGGACATTACTGGCTGGGAATGAACATAATTCCCAGCCTTGAAATTAAACAACAGTTCTTTGGACTAAGCATGGGCCTAATTATCAGGAAGCCTTGATCATAACACAAGTGTCCACACAACAGACTAAGCAATACTGTCCACCATCCACTGATGGTGGTCCTCAAGTTCATTGTTAAGTATGCAATGATAGCTTTGGGATAAAAACTGTTCAGAAAACTCATGTGGTCCACATTTTAAATTGTTCTGTATCTTCTGCCAGAAGGCAATAGTTCACAAAGATTATGAGCAGGATGGGCAGAGTCTCTGAGAACGTTGTGCAACTTCCTCAAACAGCGAGATGCAAAGATGTCATCCAGGGCTGGTAGCTGGAGCCCAATGATATTTTATCCAAAACCACTTGCTGAAAAAGGCCACCAGATCTGAAACCCCTCATTTTGTCCACAACCAGGACAGGACAGAAACCTGAGGCCAATTTGCCAACGCCAAGGCTATGTGGCAAGCAGGAAAGCCACCGGATCCCTGGCTGTGTGATCTTTCCTGCTCAGTTAATTGTAAACTGCAATGGGGCAGTCTCACCTTTTGCAGGTCTAGCCACAGTTAGGATGATCTTCTGCAGAAGGTCAAATAAGCTTTCTGGTGGCCCCAAAGAGATTAACCCGCTGGAGCCCCAAACCTTTGCCTTCATTTTAGAATGAAAAAGTTGCCCTCCAATTACTGTAATTTTTTTTTTTCATTCTCTCTCTCTCTCCCTCTTCATGCTGTATCCTGTTTTGATTACTGAATACTAATTTGATTTTAATAATGACCTGCTGGTTTTCTTTAAAAGTCAGAAAAGATTTAACAACGTAAAATTAAACTAACATCAGGCTGAAAGTTATTGTGTAGCATATTCCATTTTACTGTCAAGTGCGTGACGTTTGGAAATTTCATTCCTGATGTCTTTTGTTCTCTTCTGGTTTCCTTGTTTGATCTTGATTTCCCCCTTTAATGAGACACGAATCAAAGGAAACAACAACAACAACAATAAAAAACACAGAGGTCATGTAGACCAGCCAGCTCTTCCTTGGTAGGGAGGGATGAATTGCACATAATGTTGAGATCGTCAATCTTGTAAAACCTGGGAAATGTATAGATAGTCTTTGACTTGCCAATGTTTGTTTAGCGACTGGAGTTATAATGGCACTGGTGGGAGGTGGGGGGAGGGGAGGAAGTAACTTAGGTCTGGTCCTCGTACTTACGACATGGCCACATCCTCAAAGTCCTGTGATTAAAATTTGGGCACCATCCAAAATTTGCAAGCAACATATGCATTTTACCTATATATTTTCCCTATTTTGCATATGTATTTTACTGATATATTTTCCATATTTTGCACACACATATTACCTGTATATGTTTCATATTTGCGTATGTATTTTACCTGCATATTTTACATACTTTACATACGCATTTTACCTATATATTTCATATATTTTATGGATATATTTTCCATATTTTGCACAGGTATTTTTCCTATACATTTTCTATATTTTGCATATGTATTTTACCTATATATTTACATATTTTACATAGGTATTTTACTGATATATTTTACATTTCTGCACATGTATTTTATCTATATGTTTCACATATTTTGCATACGTATTTCATCTATCTATTTTACATCTTTTGCACAGATATTTATCTTCCTCTTTGAAGGCAGGTTTGGAAATATGAAACATAAATAAGTATGGTTTTTTTTTAAAAAAAGGGTGAGGCTTGGATGAGATGGGGGTGTCCCCGTCTCTTTTATTATTATTATTATTTTTACTTCCCTGATGACCTGATTTTCTTTTTAATCGTTGACTTACACCTTTCGTTTAGGAAAATCAGATTGTCTCCCAATGAACAAGCAGAGGGCAAAGATGTGTTTTTTTCTCTGATCTGCTGACACACTTTTGAGCCAAAGAGAGCCAATGCACCCTTCTTTGCAAAAAAAAATAAAATAAAATAAATCAATGCAAAAAATATTATTCCAGAGAATGAAGGACACCGCATGCTTTCAAATGATCTCAGTTCCCTGGGATCCATGTGCTGAACCACATCACTAAGAAGAAACTGACTTGCATCAAAAGCATCTCCTGGTGCAGGGGTCTCCAACCTTGGCAACTTTAAGCCTGGAGGACTTCAACTCCCAGGATTCTGGGAGTTAAAGTCCTCCAAGGCTCCAAAGTTGCTAAGGTTGGATATCCCTGTCTTGGGGTGTGTGTGTGTGTGGTGTGTGTGCCCACCCTTTATCAGCCGGGAACGTCACGTCTGTGCCAATCCCATCTGCACCTTCTTTGGAAGGCCAGCTTTTGCAATCACTGCGGTGCTCAAGCCGTAGCAACGCCACTGTTCCCGTAGCAACCGAACTATAAAAAGGATGCTAAACGCGGGGATATAAAAAGAAGGAGAAGCATGAGGGACGCTGTAACTGAACTAAAGAGGAACAGAGTTGGAAGGGACCACGGAGGTCTTCTAGTCCAACCCCCTCTGCTCAGGGCAGGGAGACCCTAGGTGTGATGATCCAGGGCAGGATACAAAACAAACACAGTCACAGAAAACAGGTGAAGCCTCTTTTATTCCTTCACTTTGCTTCCAGGCTCCAAATATCCTTGACGGAAGACAAAAACTCCCACACCAACAGTTACAAGAAGGAGGAAAAAAGCAACACAAACCAGGCAAGATAAGGGCTGGAGGATGTCCACAGTTAACTGAACACACACTGGGAAGGATGCCAAACTCAGAGAGGAACCATAAACTAGAGATATTTCCATGCTTTGTTTCCAGCACTCCCCCGTACGCAGGTGCATCCTCTTATTCGGTTGTCACAGTTGCAGCCCATGAAGAGGATCAAGGCCCTCCCCTCCCCAGTAGACCACATCTCTCCCTTATCCTCTCCTCCCTGCATGCCCTAGAATGGAGAGGGGATGGGCCTGGGTCCTCCTCTGACTGCCCAGCCGGCTTCTGCCCTTCCCCAGCCTTCTCCACCACCTCCAGAGCCCCACTTCCACTCCCTGTCGGCTGTTCCTCCTCTTACTCGGAGTCAGTCTCCACCAGGGGCATGACACTATGGCTATTTTTTTCAGACCAAGGGCTGTCCAATCTCTTCTAGTTGTTGGAGCAGCCACCACTTCTGGAGGCAACTCCGTTTAGCTTCTTGCGATCAGCCAACACCAACAATCAACAAAAGGACAACCGTTCATTGAATGACATTTTTTTAAAAAAAAAAAACTCTGCATTGGTGACAGGAAGGGCATCTGGCCAGTAAAGACTCAGCTCCATTCAGTTGCCCAGACTCCACCCCACTGCAAGGGATTATGGGGTCATTAAAAGAGGATGGTTGTCAAGGGATCTATGATTGCCTGGGTGAAAAATGTAGGCCATAATATAAATTTGGACTGAGAACTGGAAGCTGACTTTGTCAATGGCATTTAAGGAGAACCAATATAAAATGTTTTGTAGATAGCACTTAGTCCCAGCAAGACTGGCAAAAATGTATCCAAATATAAAACCGGAATGCTGGAAGTGCAAACAAAAAATGGGAACCTTTTTCCATATGTGGTGGCAATGCATAGAGGTTAAAAAATATTGGAAGAAGATACAGAGATGGCTTTTTGATATTACAAATTATAGATTGAATCTGGAACCAGAAATCTATTAGGTACGATTAAAGGGAATTTGAGCAAGGAGAAAAGATATATTATTGTACACATCTTAACGGCAGCAAGAATCACCTTTACACAAAGTTGGAAGAGCAATAAAATACCACCAGATGAAGCTTTAATTCAAAAAATAATGGATTGTGCAGAGCTAGACAAATTCACTATGGAATTAAGAGGCAAGGATGATCGAGAATATTATGCAATATGGGATAGGTGGTATGAATGGGTGAAGAATAAAGATAAAAATGATGTACAGTCACAAAACAAGAAACATGTATATATAATGACACAAATACTGTTAATGGAAATGAGAGTTCTGTATTTTTGGTTTTTAAAGAATAAAAATTTATGGGGGGAAAAAAGGATGATTTAATGACTTTTTAAATGGCACCAATTCCCAGAATTTTCCAGCCAATCGGAAGTAAGGAAGTCCACCAGTCTTAAAGTTGCCAAGGTTGGACACTCCTGGATTAAATAATACTGGCATACATAACCTGCCCAATACAACTAGTTGTCTACTTACAACAGTGACCAGTCATGGTTACAATGGCACTGCAAAAAGGGACATGACTGTTTTTCACACTTATGACGATTTCAACATCCCCATGGTCACGTGATCAAAAAGGTAGGCGCCCGACTCATATTTATGATGGTTGCCTGGGTCATGTGATCAACTTTTGAGACTTCGTCATAAGCAAAGTCAATGGGGAGGTCAAATTCGCTAAACAACGGTGTTATTCATTGAACACAACGGCAGCAATTCGCTGTGGCAAGAACGGTCATAAAAGGGGACAAAATTGGAGGGTTTTGTCCCAGTGTGTGATCTTTCTTGCCACAAATGTTTCGCTTAGGAACAAAAAATTGTGATTGTAAGTTGAGGATGACCTGAATGAAGACTGAAAAGCTTGGGGGAAGAGGGATCATGCAATGGACCAATTAGATGTGCTAAAGAGAAAGGCCAAGTGGAAGCCAAGAAGCCTTTCTACAATCCTTGTACAACTTTTAGGAGGTCTCCAAATCGTGGAACAGAGCCAGATATTCTGCTACCCTCCAATGAAAAGGTTAGAAGATATAACTCTCCAATTAAAGGGTTAGAAGAATAACTCAGCAATGTGCAACTCTGCAGGCTATGTTAATGGGCTGCTAGAAATCAGAAATATAAAACAGGGCCAGATGTTCTGCTACCCTCCAACTAAAGGGTTAGAAGACATAACCTCCAATTAAAGGGTTAGAAGAATATCTCAGCAATGTGCAACTCTGCAGGGTATGTTAATGGGCTGCTAGAAATCAGAAATATACAATTAGCCATTCTGTCTGTTGGATAGCCTGCTCCCAGGCTGCCAGGTGAGATAGAGGCTTTCAAAAGAGTCCCTTTGTAATGCAACAAAAAGGCCACCGTGAGCTGGGAATTCAGGAGTGTGAAGGCTAAATTTGCATGACGAATAGCAATAGACTTATGTACTACTTTACAGTGCGTTACAACCCTCTCTAAACAGTTTCCTGAATCAGCATTATTCCCCCAGCAATCTGGGTCATCATTTTACTGACCACGGAAGGACGGAAGGCTTGAGCCGGTCAGGATCGAACTGCTGGCAATCAGCAGAGTTAGCCTGCAATACTGCATTCTAAACACTGTGCACCATTGGAAGGAGGAAGGAAGGAAGAGGAAAAGGAAGAGCAATAGCAAAGACTTATATACTGCTTCATAGAGCTTTACAACCCACTCTAAGTGGTTTACTGAATCAGCATTATACCCCAACTATCTGAGTCCTCATTTTACCAACCTCGGAAGGACAGAAGGTTGAATCAACCTTGAGCCTGTCAGAATCGAACTCCAGGCAGTGGGCAGAGTTAGCTGCAATGCTGCAATGTAACCACTGCACTACCATGGCTGAAGAAAGTAAGCATGTTTTGCCTAATGGATAGAGAAGGCTTAGGGGAGACATGATAACATCTTCAAATACATATCCATTAGAGAAAAGGGGCTTGATTTACACTAAAGATAGGATAAGAAGCAATGGATGGAAGCTGGTCAGAGGGAGATCCAGATTGGAAATAAGGAGGAATTTCCTGACAGGGAAAAGAGTTAAACAATGGGACAGCTTGCCTCCCCGAGTTGTGGCTGCTCCATCATTGGAGATTTTCAAGAAAAGATTGCACAACTATTGGTGTAAAGACTCCTGCATTGGGCAAGGGGATGGTTAGATTGGTACCTTCCAGCCTTAGGATTCTATAATGCTATGAATCCATGTTCTCTGGCACGTGTAGGTTTAGATCATGTTAGTTTAGAATTCTTTTTTATTGGCCAAGTGTGATTGGACACACAAGGAATTTGTCTTGGTCCATACGCTCTCAGTGTACATAAAAGAAAAGACACATTCGTCAAGTGTCAAGAATCATAAGATACAGCACTTAATAATAGTCATAGGGTACAATAAGCAATGAAATCATACCAGATGTTTACTCAGATGTCTGCCATGGAGAACTGTCCAGCATTTCAGGAGTTAAGCGGGATTTTGGGAGCTGTCCAGTATTTCAGGAGCTGATCAGCATTTCAGGAACTATCTAGCATTTCAGGAGCTATTCGGGATTTTGGGAGCTGTCCAGCATTTTGGGAGCTGTCCAGTCTTTCAGGAGCTGATCAGCATTTCAGGAGCTATTCGGGATTTTGGGAGCTGTCCAGCATTTTGGGAGCTGTCCAGTATTTCAGGAGCTATTCGGGATTTTGGGAGCTGTCCAGCATTTCGGGAGCTGTCCAGCATTTCAGGAGCTATTCGGGATTTTGGGAGCTGTCCAGCATTTTGGGAGCTGTCCAGTATTTCAGGAGCTGATCAGCATTTCAGGAGCTGTCCAGCATTTCAGGAAATATCCAGCATTTCAGGAGCTATTCGGGACTTTGGGAGCTGTCCAGCATTTCAGGAGCTGAAGGTAGAAAGAAGTCTCTAGCCTTCCTCGTTTCCAGGAAGGAGAAACCAGGACTTCTAGTTTCCAACATAAACATTCCTGTAATTAACATAATAGCCTCATTAAGTGTATCTGGGTGAAACACCAATTAAAAGATCCGGGAGTCTCGTTCTACCAGAGGACAACAATGGGCCTTGAATTAACATGTCTCCCTTTTCCGATTGAGGGTTTGCTACTTCTTAATAACTGCCTTAAGCTGCCTTCATGACTAATACAAGCACACAGACACACACTGACACACACACAGTGGCACATTCATTCGGATGGTGTGTTAAGGCAGCAACCGACTCTTTGGGGAAGAAGAGTGGGTCTGCCAGGGAGTTTTTGGACAGGTGTAAGGGACAAAGAAGAGGGGGGGCCAAACAGGAACATGGCCCAACAGGTGAGATCAAGGCAGACTTGTTTTAAGGGCCCCAGCTGGAATCCTATTGGCTGCCTCCTGTCAGCCCCTGGTTGGTGGGTTTGCAGCCAGCAAACGTTGAGGGGGGCACTGTGGCATACCCCAGAAAAGGCCCACCATTCCACCTTTTGGCCCAGTGGGGAAGTGGTTTCCCAGTTCAGAGATAATGGCACTGAAAAGAGGTGAGTCCTTTCTAGGCGGTGATTGTATTTAATGCTCCTTTCTCCTCCTATTTTCCTGAGCAGAACAACAGTCCCATGAGGTGGGTTGGGCTGAGAGAGAGCGACTGGCCCAAAATCACCCAGTCAGCTTAATGCCTCAGGTGGGACTAGAACTCACAGTCTCCTGGTGAATGGCCCAAAGTCACATCTAGCTTTCATGCCTCATGCAAAACTAGAACTCACAGTCTCCTGTGAATGGCCAGACACTTTTCCCACTATACAAAGCTGAAATGTCTCTTTATTTCTGTTCTAGGACAATATTCTTCTTTTGGAAAATAATATATAGAGGTCCCTCCAAGTGGGGGAAGAAACCAAAAGTTAGAAGTCAAATCATTTCCTCTTATTGTTTAGAAGTTCTTGCAGATGGATGTGCCAAAAATCAATACTAACATTTATTCTGCCCTTCCGGAAGAAAAAGTCTTTAGATTACAAACATTCCCCTCCCCTCTTTGGAAGTACATGGGGATTAGCAGACGTCTGAGTTACCACAAACCAGCAAGGCAAGGGAGAAAATTAGTCAAAATTAAATAGGCCTTTTCTCATTAATTCACAGGCGGGCTTCCAAAGTGGATTGCAAGTCAATAAAGCCTCATTAGAGAGGGGTGGAATTTAATACCCTCTTGAGAGCTGTGTGTTCTGTGTGGGAGAAATGAACATTATTCCTAGACAAAGCACATGGCCGGCTCGTCTCACATGTGCTCCCAAGGGGGTATCAGCATCCCATGCTAAGGGACAGTGATGGGTTCCAATTGAACGATCCCAACTCACGTCATCTCTGCCACTCCTTTGGGCCCACCCACTTTACACAGCCTACGCTCTTGCACACATATCTGTCTGGAATCAATGTGCAAAGAACATCAGCAATAGATGCATTGCTCCTGTTAAGACAGTGTTTCTCCAACTTGGCAACTTGAAGAGGTGTGGGCTTCACTCCCAGAATTCCCTAGATAGCGTGCCAACGAACTTAATATCTGCGGACTTTAATTCCCATGCCTTAGGCATGGAAACCGGCTGGGTGACTTTGGGTCCATCAACAGGAGAATGTGAGTTCTAGTCCTGCCTTAGGCATGAAAGCTGGCTGGGTGACTTTGGGCCAATCACCCAGGAGATGGGGAGTTCGAGTCTTGCCTTAGGCATGAAAGCCGGCTGGGTGACTTTGGGTCAATCACCCAGGAGATCGTGAGTTCTAATCCCACCTTAGCCATGAATGCTGGCTGGGTGACTTTGGGTCAATCAAAAACCTCCAGTGATGGAGCACTTACAATTTCTGGAGACAAGTTGGTTCATTGTCCTCACTGTCAGGAAATTTCTCCTGAGTTCTAAGTTGCTTCTCTCCTTGATTAGTTTCCATCCATTGTTTCTTGTCCTGCCTTCAGGGGCTTTGGAGAAGAGGTGGACCCCTTCCTCTTCTTTATGGCAGCCTCTCAAATATTGGAACCTGTTATCATGTCCCCCCACTAGGCCTTTGTTTCCCTAGATTAGCCAAATCCAAGTCCTGCAACTTTTCTTCATATACATAAAAAGCATCAAAAGAGATGGCAGCTTTAGTAAGGTCAATATTCCATTTTTTATGAACAGATTTTAGACCAGAATGCTTTCTTAGAGAAACTTAACCCATAATCTTGCAGTTATCACCATGCCAAAAATACAACTTTAAATCTGGACTCCTGCCAACGTTACTTCTTCTTTGGTGACTAGGATGGCAAATTACAGTACTTGAGGAAGGGAGAGTGGGACACTGGGAACGTCTGCTTATTTAAATTTCGAAATATTATATATGCCTACAATGTTGCATCTACAAAGATGCCATATTATAAACGGTTTTAGGCATTAAAAAGAACCCAAACAAACCAGAAAATCTGCATTCAGAAAAGGAGACACTTTTTCCGTTTCTTCGAGTTTCTCATTCTTATGAAATCGGTCCAAATACCCATCATTCAGGCTGTTGTTTTTTAAGGGTTTGCATTAATATTTTAATGCACGCGGGTACAGGTTACTTCAAACATATGCATTTTTATTTGCAATTTTCTTAGGCTGTGCCAGGTGTTTTTTTTTTCCTTTTTGCTTTTCCTGAAACTTCTGGAGATCTCATTTCCATAAATATTTGGACAGACTTTTCCTTATTATATCCAGCACCATTATATTTTAAAATGAAACACCAATATTCAGAGAAGGATGAATTTTGAATACGTATGGTTGGGAAATGCAAAATGCATTCCAGTGGGGATTGGGGGACTCTGCCCCACATAAGTTCTGTAGCATCTCCAGGGCTCCAGTTTAATTTCAGAGGCAGGAAAATAAAACCTGACATTTTGTCATTTGCCAGAATGTCTTTTGTACGTGCCTCTTCCCTTTCCCTAGTGGAATAAGGTGGCAAATTGGATCACAGCCAGCCCAGGGACAAATATCTATCAATTCATTCTGGGTGTTGCCTATTCGTCTGTGGGAAGATAATTTTACAGTTTGTAGAAAGAGGGAAGCTTCAGGAGATCACAAAAGAGAGAATTTGACAAGCCACAGCAGGGGAGGCAAAGAAAGCAGGGGACTTTCACTGGGGAAAATATGGGAGGGGGTTACAAATACTGTGTGACAGCAAGCGGGGGAGGGTAAGTGTCTTTTTTGATGGCAGAGAAAGATGTGGGATAGATCTCTTCCACATTTTGATGCTTGCACAGACTCATCTGTGTTTTTGTTTTCCGAAGCAGATTGGGACTTGTTACTAAGGATATCTGTCTCTTGGAGTAGAAAGGTAGTTGGTGTAAAATTACTCACGCCCAGCATGGTTCAGTTTCCTCCTTTGGGGTGGGGTGCAGAAAGCACAGGAGTGCGTTCCCAGATACTTGAAGGGCCGGACTTAAGAAGTGCGTTGGAATGAGATTACCTTATCAAGTAGATTGTGTCTTTTTTATTTATTATAGCCTGTCTTTATTGTTTTATAAGTAACTAGTGAACAACTGTAATATAGCTTCCTCTTCCTGTTTTCTTCACAACCTGTGGGGTTAGCTGGGCTGAGAGAGAGAAGGGGGGACTGATCCAAAGTCACTCAGCTGGCTTTCATGCCTGGAGTGGAACTAGAACTCACCGTCACCTGGTGATTGGTCCAAAGTCACCCAGCTGGCTTTCATGCCTGGAGTGGAACTAGAACTCACCGTCACCTGGTGATTGGTCCAAAGTCACCCAGCTGGCTTTCATGCCTGGAGTGGAACTAGAACTCGCCGTCACCTGGTGATTGGTCCAAAGTCACCCAGCTGGCTTTCATGCCTAGAGTGGAACTAGAACTCACCGTCACTTGGTGACTGGCTAATAGTCACTCAGCCAGCTTTCATGTCTAAGGTGGGACTAGAACTCGCCTTCTCCTGGTTTTTAGCTTTCACCACTAGACCAAACCAGTTCTACTAGCATGTGCACCTATAAGTTTTAGAAGGGATCCATGAGGATGCACAAACACAGACTCAAAGTGAAAATTGTCTGTCTCCCAAAGTTTGTTTCAGGATATTCCCAGGTTGGGCAGGGCGATGAACATTGGGCCTGCTTTTTCCTTTTTGAAGAATCTTAATCCGATAGACTGCCCCTAAACATGGAATCTCCTTTAAAACCACCCAGGGTGGTTATCAGGTCTTTTGGAATGTTTCCTCCTAATTTAATGAGGCATTGAACAAGATAAACCACCCCACGGATTTGGCTCCTTCGTAGTCTTTGCAGAGTTATGGGAAGACTAATCAGTTCTCACCCCCCTGCTGAATAGCTACAATCCTGGAGTAAGGATGGTGCTTTGGTATCTGACCAGAGAGAATGGTGTGGTGGCCTAGAGCTCTTGAATTCGATCCAAGGGAGAGGCAGATATTTCTCTCTCTGGGCACAATGTGAATATCTTTGCTGAAACAAAACTCCACCCTGGTATAGGGCAATGATGGCTAACCTTTTCCTAAAGTGTGCGTGCTGCACCCATGATGAAATGCGAGTGTGCCCCCATCACTACATGCATGGAAGATACCCGACAATCATTTGGCTGGCGAGGGGGGGTGTATGCACATACGTAGTAGGGCTCTTCCAGGTGACCTCTCATGTGCCGGCAGAAATGGCTCTGCGTGACCCTTCCGGCATGTTTGCCAGAGGTTCCCCATCACGGGTTATAGGTTCTTTTGCTTGTGCAAGGGGTTGGACCAGAATACGTCCAAGGTTTCAATGCTCAGGCAATGCTTAGTCCCTTCCAACTCTATTATCCTGTTTACAAAACCAGTTGGGCACTTTGGCTTCGCTGCTACATCTTGTTTGAGAAATGGGACAGGCCCATTAGTTAGTTTAGTTTAGTTTAGTTGATTGTCCTTGCACCTCGTTCAACGGAATCAAACACCATCTTCAGTGCACATCATGACCATGAAAATAAACACAAACACACATCCTTTCACACCCCACACATTGAATTGAAACCCCCTGATATTACATTAATACTGCATTGTACAGTAGAATTCAAGAGAGCTCCTGCCCTGGGATAGAAGCTGTTTTTCAGCCTGTTTGTCCTTGTTTTTATTATTGTCCTGTACCGTCTGCCAGATGGTAATAGTTCAAAAAAAAAGGGAGTGCCCAGGATGGGATGGATCTTGGAGGATGTTTTGAACTTTCTTAAGGCAGTGGGAGCTGTAAAGCTCTTCTAAAGAGGGGAGAGGGCAACCAATGATCTCCTGGGCAATGACGTTCACCCTCTGGAATGCTGTCCTATGTTTGCAATTGGCAAACCATAGAAAGGTGCAGTAAGTTAAGACACTCTCTCTGGTGCAACGGCAGGGGTGGGATTCTACCAGTTTGCATCTATTCGCTAGAACTGGTTGTTAACATCCGAAGCAGTTCGGAGAACCGGTTGTTAGAAGAAATTACTGGCCTAATCCTGTAAGGAAGGCAGGAAGGAAACATTCTGGTGTTGCTTGCAGAAATTGCCTCTCCATTAACCCTTATTACATTCTTGGCAGGACTAGACTTCCTGTCTCTGGAACTTCTCTGGAGTTTTTTCCCCTCCTTTGCTGGTCCTTTGCTTGTGTGGAGTGACCATTCAAAGTTACAATGGCACTGAAAAAAGTGACTTATGACCATTTTTCACACTTACGACTGTTGCTGCATCCCCACAGTCACAAGAGGCCAGGCAAGGAGATGCGTGCCTCGATGTGAATGATGTTGAGTTGGCCACGCCCAGCCAGTCACATGACCACCAAGCCACACCCACCAACTAAGCCACACCCACAGAACCGGTTGTTAAAAAAATTGAATCCCACCCCTGTGCAGCGGTAGAAGGTCACCAGCAGTTTTCCATTCAGTTGTTGTTTCCTGAGAAGTCTCAGATAGTCTAATCTCTGCTTTGCCCTTTTGACCAGGGCTGCAATGTGAGCCCCCCAGGTCAGGTCCTCTTTTAGGGTAACACCCAGAAACTTAAAACTGGCCACTTTCTCCACTCGGTCTCCACTGATAAGCCAGGGCTGGAGGTCTGATCTGTTCCTTTCATAGTCCACTATCAGCTCCTTGGTCTTATTGGTGTTGAGAACCAAGTTATAGTGCATAAACCTCTTTTCTGTCTTCCCTAAGAAAGGCTTCAAGGCACGGAGTTGTAATCCTTGCTTTACAATGGTCGGTTTAGTGACCGTTCCAAGTTACAACGGCACTGTAAAATAAAATGGCTTAGGACTGCCTGTCACACTTTACGAGGGTCGCAGCCTCCCCCCAATGGCCGTGTGATCAACATTTAGATACTTGGCAACCTGGCTTGTATTTTTGGCAACCTCCCGAACAGCCAAGTGACGGGGGAAGTTGCTAACTTATCAACTGCAGGGATGCCTTTCACAAACGTGGCAAGAAAAGGCCGTTAAAAAAAAAAAAAAAAAGGAGCAAAAGTCACTCTGGCTTAGCAACAGAAATGTGGCGGGGCTCAATGGCAGTCGTAAGTCCAGGACAACCTGGATTCCCTACATCTGGAGAACACCAGGTGGAAGAGCTTCCTCTTCCTCCTCCTTCCTCTTCTTCCCCTCTTCCTCACATCCACTGGTTTTTTGATAGAGGGATGAAAATAATCCCTGCCAAACACACACACACACCCTCCTTGTGGGCAGATGACAGCACGAAATCCTACAAGAAGACCATTTTAGGCACTTGAAGAGACTTTAAAACCAGAAAACATCCTCCCCCCCCCCCATCCAACACCTTCCTCCCTTCTCTGGTGCAGCCGGGAGGTGTCATGGTTTGGAAGGATTTCTGCAATTCCACTCTTCTCCTTTTTTCCAAGGAAGGAGGCTCCCACCCAGGGCCATTGCCTGCTCAAGCACCCACAGCCTAGACTTAGACTTAGATTCAGCAGATTTCCTGATGTTCACAATATCCTATTAAGCAACGTATATAATGTCTATTTGATATAAGCTAAGGAACTTCTGCTAACGATAAGAATACTTTTCTGGTCACTTTCCATCCTGCTTCAGTTTGGAAACCCAACAGCCAGTGTATCCTGCCAAGCTTGGAATCCGGGCACCCAGATTCCAAAAGATGGACAATTGAGATTAAAAACAAAACACAAAACAAAACAAAAACCAAACATATCTCCCTCCTCCTCCCTCTTTCTCTTCCTCCCCTTCCTCTTCCTCTTCTTCCTCCTCCCCTCCTTCTCTTCCTCCTCCCTCTTCCCCTCCTCCCTCTTCCTTTTTCTCCTCCTCCTTCCTCTTCCTCCTTCCTCCTCCTCCCTCCTCCCCTCTTCCTCCTCCCCTCCTTCCTCTCCCTTCTCCCTCTTCCTCCTCCCTCTTCCTCCTCCTTCCTCCTCCCTCCTCCCCTCTTCCTCCTCCCCTCCTTCCTCTTCCTCCTCCCTCCTCCCCCTCCTCCTCTTCCTCCTTCTTCCTCCTCCCCTCTTCCTCCTCCCCTCCTTCCTCTTCCTCCTCCCTCTTCTTCCTCCTTCCTCCTCCTTCCTCCTCCCCTCTTCCTCCTCCCCTCCTTCCTCTTCCTCCTCCCTCCTCCCCCTCCTCCTCTTCCTCCTCCCTCCTCCCCCTCCTCCTCTTCCTCCTCCCCTCTTCCTCCTCCCCTCCTTCCTCTTCCTCCTCCCTCTTCCTCCTCCTTCCTCCTCCTTCCTCCTCCCCTCTTCCTCCTCCCCTCCTTCCTCTTCCTCCTCCCTCTTCTTCCTCCTCCCCTCTTCCTCACATCCACTGGTTGTTTAAAACTCCGGGAATCTGGATGGAAGATGCTCAAGACGAAAATACACGTCGCTTTAAAGGCGTTGCTATTCCTACATCTTCGACGTTTCAGAAACCTCCCGGGCCAACGAGCTCTCCCAGAGACCCATATTTGCAACTTTTTGGAGGGAGGGGAGATTCAAACCCCCTCTGCCAATTCCCAGAGGCAGCTATTTCTCTGCATGGATGTATACAGACGCCTTAAAGGTATGCTTGCTCGACGCATCACCTTTCCTCTACCCCCCCAAGCCCCCCTCCCCCCATCGTTCGTGACTTCGCCCCCTGCCCATTCCGTTGGCCCGGCGAACCACAAAACATTTGGAGGCTAGTGAGAGGGACGGGTGGGGAATAAAGCTGGAGGTGTATTCGCGCACCACCACCCCCCCGCGCCCCCGCCCCGCCTGTACCGCGGGAAAGAGATGGAAAACGATCTTCTCAGCACCTGGGAAGTTGTGTCTATAGCAACTGTCCTAACCCGATGCCTGGGAGACACCCAGGGAGACAGAGAAGGAGGTGAAAATTAATAATAATAATAATAATAATAACAACAACAACAACACGATATAAGGGGAGAAGGTTGGCGCTGCTTGCTCCTTTGAGTTGGTTCTTTCCCATTGGGGGGAGGGAGGGAGGAGACCCCTCTGTTTCCTATCCTCCTCTCTATAAAAGCCAGCTGGGTCTCGGTCCTAACTGGTCGATGGTGTTAAAGCCCTCCCTCCCTCTCTCTTTTTCTCTCCCTCCCTCCCTCGATTTGCGCCCACCCCCGTTGTACCCGGGGTGGAGATCCCCCTGCAGGAGGAGACGGTGGGAGCTCCGGGAGTGACCCAGCCCAGCCCAGGCTGGAGAGGTGGGGTCCGAGCGGAACCCCAAACAGGGCTGGGCAGCAGGCGAAAGGGCTGGGAGGGAGCTGAGCCAAGCCCAGCCCCCGGGAAAGAAGGATCGAGCCCCGCAAACCGCGGCCACCGCCACTTACCTTCCAAGCCCCTTCCCTCCACCCCGATGGCTGAGCCGAGCCGGTCACTTCTTAGCCATGCGGGCGGGCTGCCGGGTGGGTGGCTCAGGTGGAGCGGCCGGCAAGGCGGGAGGGGGGAACCCCCCGAGATAGGACCCCCCGGGAGAGCGGCCGCTGGCAGAGAAGCGGCCCCAGCCAGCCAGCCCGCCCGCCCGCGTGCCTCGCTCGCAGCCGAGAGAGCCCGCCTCTTGGGGAGGCAGCGAGGGCTGGAGGGAGGCGGGGAGGAGAGGAGGAGGAGGAGGAAGAGGGGAGGAGGAAGAGGAAGGAGGAGGAGGAAGTGGGAGGGGAGGAGGAGGAGGAAGAAGAGGGAGGAGGAGGAGGAATAGGGGAGGAGGGAGGAGGAGGGAAAAGGAGGAAGAGGAAGGAGGGGAGGAGGAAGGATGAGGAGGAAGAGGGATAGGGGAGGAGGGAAGAGGGAAGAGGAGGAGGGAAGAGGAGGAAGAGGAAGGAGGAGGAGAAAGATGAAGGAGGGAAGAGGAGGAAGAGGGGAGGAGGAAGAAGAGAAGAGGGCTGGTCAGCTGGGACTGGGGCCCCCGGGAGGGTCTGTGGAGGGAGCCAGCGCACCCCAATGCCAGGTATTGACAAAATAGAAGGGGGAACACAAAGTCGCCCAGCAAAAGGTGGGGGAACTACAAGCCCCATCATCTCCAGAGGCTGAATCTATCAGGGGTCCTTGGATAAGCAGTGTCTGGAATGCCTTAGCGGGAGAGGTGGGACATAAAAGGTTAATAACTCTGCAGGTTGTTTTCCTCACGGAAGAGCCATTTCAGCACCACGGAGAGGCGGACAGCTCCCCAATTCCGGAGGCTCAAATTTTATTTCTTGCTTTCAAATTGGCCGATTTTATATTTCTACTTCAATCCTTCCCAAGTTCGTTCAGGAAAAAAGCCGCCCCTGAAAACTGAAAGGTTTCGTCTTTTGGCCTAACCGGATGCAGGACTCGAATCCAAATCCCAGCCGGCAGTCCTGGTGCACTTCTTCCCCAGTAGAAATTATGTATTAGATTTTTATCCTGCCTTTTATTACTTTATAGGTGACTTGAGGCAGCGGACATTACTAATACAGGTCATCCTTGACTTAATTCAGCCCAAGTGTTCAGTTGTTAAGTGAGATGTTTGTTAAGTGAGTTTTTCCCCGTTTTATGGCCTTTTTTGCAACTGTTGTGAAGTGAATCACTGCAGCTGCTAAATTAGTAATGAGGCTGTTAACCAGAAAATCTGGTTTCTTCCCCATTGACTTTGCTTGTCAGGTCACAAAACGGGATCACACGAGCCCACAACTGTCATAAATAAGAATCCAAGCTGCTGGACTTTTGATTACGCGACCATGGGGATGCTGCAATGGTCATAAGTGCGAAAAACAATCATCTGTTGCTTTTTTTCTGTGCCCTTCGATCACTAAACGAATTGTTGTAAATCAAGGACTGCCTGTACTCCTTCTTCCTCCTATTCTCCCCACGACAGCCCTGTGAGGTGGGTTGAGCTGAGGAAAAAGTGATCTCCCTGTTCTGACCAAGGCTTCCCGAGACCGTAATTAAGCACACGCTTAGTCCAAACAACTGTTGTTTTATTTCAACACTGGGAATTATGTTCATTCCCAGCCTGTAATGAGTCCCAAACAGTCCCTCAAGATTAGCACCCACCTTTCTCTCCTTTGAATGGCTGCCAACAACTAAAGTGCCAAATGAACTGTAAAAAGCCAACCAAACTACAAAGTCCACACAGAGCTTCAAGGATTCATCCGAACAGAGGGAATGACTTTGCTTCCTGCAAAGGTTTCTTCACCTTTGCCTGTCCTGTATACCTTAGGGGAGGGGCCATCACCTCCAAACCTTACTCCTGAGTTGCCCTTTCTGTTTCAGCTGCTCTTGCCTTCTAGCAGTTCTACGCACACACACACTGGGAACAGGCTCCCCTTGTTCCTCTTCCTCGCTGCTGCCAGAGTCCGGAGGGAGCACCCCACTCCCAGATGGTCCTGGCCCCATCTCTGCATCAGACATAGGAACCTCGTCCAAGTCCTCCCCAAATTCCCAGACTGGTCCCTGTTCTTCCCCACTGTCCAATTCTGCTGCCATCTGTACAGGCTGCCGGCAAATCACAACATTCCCTTTCCAAATCTCAAAAATGGGAACATTGGACATTTTCCTTCTTAGACAAGTTTCAAATCCCAGAGTTCCTAACTGTGGTCCATAAGGGCTGGAAATTCTGGGGGTTGGTCCCACACATTTGAAGGCCCACCACACGGAGAATGTTGGGCAAAGGGCTGCAGAAGGGAGAAACTGTCGCTCTCTTGGAAGTGAGACAAACTGCGTTCTCTTGGGAAGGCAAAACACATCATTCCCCAACACAGGTCATTTTCAACTTATGCCTCTGATGGAGCCCAGAATGACCATTGTATGCCACGGGTGTCATTAAATGGATCACATGACCATGCCCAATGTTAGGGCTTTGGCAGGGGTTACGCCAATGTGGGGTTTGTTAAACAAATGCATGATACCCGGAAACTGGGGGAGTCAAAAATGGCTGTCATGGGTCTGCTGGATGCTGCAAATTGCTGTCAATCAAATTGGTTGCCAGGTGCCCATAATGCGGTGTGTCTGTAAGGGGTGTGAGCAGAATGTGTGTGTAGAATTTCAAAATAGGGTCATCTCTTTTTTTGGAGAGTGGAGGGGGAAAGGTTCGTTGTAAGTTCGAATGGTCATTAAGTGTGTACGGATTTCCCTGCTTCTGATGAAACGTCTTAAGCGGAAGGAGAATCCATCGCCTCTCAAGGCAGGCAATCCCATCCCTCAACACCTCCAATGCTTCGTTCTCCCCATTTATCTAGTCCCGTCGATCTGCCATATCTCCGTTCTTGACTGTCCGTCTGCTTTCCAAAAAGCAACGGTTTAATTCTGCTCCATTTTCTGCAGAGCATCTGTTCAACAGATCCCTTTAATCTCCTCACCAGGATCAATGAAAGCCTGGGCTCCTTCAAGGGATCCTAAGAAAGATCTAGATTTCCGAGGCACCTCCTCTTTGGCAAAGGTTTGCAATCCCAAGTCCTCGCTTTCTGCAGCTTTAAGAAGCTGGTCGGAATACAGGTTTTGCCGAATCCGGTTCGAGCCCTCCACAAAATCGGATTCCTGGATGTCAACAGCCTGAGGCACACATGCACAAACACACACACACACCTCCATCCCCAGGAGATACGCTGTTGTGTGACTTATGCAATGCAAGGAACTCTGGCTCCACCTCCTTCCCAGACGTGGAGTGATTTCCCTCGCCTGAAGCCGAGGTGCCTGAATGGCCCACACTTCCCACCGGTGAAGACAAAATGGAGGTTGTGTGCCAAGGAGACCCTGGAGGGGGGGCGGCTTCCTGGCCTGACAAGGCCAGGGCTCTGGTCACCCCACCCCCTTCGCAGCAGGCTTACCACACACACACACACAAACCCTTCCTAATTACAATGCTGCAAACTTCATCTCTTTCTCCCAAGCCATCTGTTCTCATTTCCTAGCCAAATCTGGAACACAGACAGCTCTGTCGCCAGGCAGAGGAATAGGAGGGAGGAGGAAAAGGAGGATGGAGGAAGGGGAGGAAAAGGAAGAGAAAAGGAAAAGGACACCCAGACATATATATACTTACACCCAAACACCCCCAGACACACACGTAAAGATTCCCCTTGCACATGCGTACTAGTCGTTTCTGGCTCTAGGGGGCGGTACTCATCTCCGTGACAAAGTCGAAGAGCCAGCGCTGTCCGAAGACGTCTCCGTGGTCATGTGGCTGGCAGGACTAAATGCCGACGGCGCACGGAATGCTGTTCCCTTCCCACCAAAGGGGTCCCTGTTTTTCTACTTGCATTTTTTTTTTTACATGCTTTCAAACTGCTAGGTTGGCAGAAGCTGCTGGGACAAGGAACGGGAGCTCGCTCCATTACGCGGTGCTGGGGGTTCGAACTGCCCAACTGCCGACCTTTCTGATCGACAAGCTCAGTGTCTTAGCCCCTGAGCCATCGCGTCCCCATTCCATCGGCTTAGGAGGGGACAAATGAGGGACAGAAAGACCAGGAGTAAGGAAGGGGGATCAGAGAGAAGAGATTCTACGGGGCAAATCTCTTCGGGTTCGGACGACAGCACAAAAAGGGGGGGACTTGGGCCATGCAAAGGCCTGGAGTGAGGTGCTTCCTTGCATCTGGTTATCCCCCTCGGATACTTTTCTTCCGTTCCGTTGTAAGACGAAGAGGCCCTTACTCTCAAGAAGCTCTGGGGAACAGCCAGGTGGACAGAGAGGACGCCGAGTTCGAGTAACTTGGCAGCAGTTATCAGTCTCGCCGTTTCAGTTTATTTATCCTGACAGCGAGCAGACCCCACTACTTGTACACCTAGCCCTCCACTTACGACCACCCTTGAGCCCAAGATTTACAATGCTCAGGAAGAAATTTGCTGAAGTGTCTTTCGTCCTGTTTTTTGTGCCATTTCGTTGTGAAAAGGGACTCATGAAAGCCGTTAAAAGTTAGTGACAGGGCTGTTAAATGAATCTTGGCTTCCCCCCATTGACTATGGTCATAAATGTGAAGCGGTTACCAAATGTAGATCGCGTGACCCCCGGGGACCGTTGCAACAGGTCATAAGTGTGAAAAATGGCCATAATGGTCACTTTCCCCCCCCAGGGTTGCCGTTGTAACTTCAAATGGACCATTGTAAGTCAAAGGACTATCTGTACAAATATTTATGTTCTATTTATGATGGTCTTGGTCGTTCGGAGTAGCACCCCCGCTTGGAGGCCCAGAGACAAACAAATTACTGAGCTGTGCTGGGCACGGAGCACTTCCTGCGTTTGAGGCAGCTGCAGTTATGCCAGTGAAAGTGCCACGGGAATGGATCAGTCTTCTCACTACCCTTCACAGCCGCCTAAATTAAATTCCCATGCTCTTTCCGGGACCCTGCAGAAGGCTGGACGAATCCTTTGGATGTGGCTCTGCTCCCGAGTCCGTTCCTCATTTCGTGGGGGTGAAAAGAGCACAGGAAGGGGGAAAGGCACAGCCAGGGACCTCAGGTTCTTGGTCCTCGGCCATCCGTATCCCCAACTCTGGAATCTTGCTCCCGCACGGAAGCATTCGGTTGGGACGCCCGGTTTGTCGCTTCCACCCGAAGCCGCTCTAGAAGGCACTGGACGACGTCCGTCAGGCTGTGCTGCATTGAGGGGCAAAAATCAGTTGGTTTGGTTGTTTGTATATTTATTTATTAGACAATTTATGTTGCCTATTCGCACATGGCGACTCAAGGCAGCTTACAGGGATATAAAAACATCGTACCAGTGTTTTCCCGAAAATACAACCTACCCTGAAAGTAAGTCCTAGCTTTTTTTTTAACACGTGCGCTCAATATAAGCCCTACCCCCAAAATAAGCCCTAATTAAGATCCCACCCACTTCAGAGTACATGGGTAAAAATTAATCTAGGGTAGGTATGGGGAGATGGAGCTGCCCTACTACTTCCCTTTGGACAGTTGTAGCCAGGCCTTGCACACTCCGACACCTGCCTTGCCGGCCCAGTTTTTTCTGCAGCCAGCAAGACTTTCCTGAAGGCCCCTGAAGCTGATAAGAAAGCTCTGGATCGATCCATAGCTCTGTTATTGGCTGCAGAGGCCTCCAGGAAAGCCTTGCCGGACGCAGAAGAAGTTCCTGAAAGTCTCTGACAGTGAAAAGGAGGCCGGGGGGGGGGGGGGTTGATGCATGCAAGTGAGATTAGTCAGTGGATGTCTTCCCCCCAAAATAAGACCTGGTGCCTTTTTTGGTGGCAAAATAATATATAAGACAGGGTCTTATTTTTTGGGAAACACAGGTATATAAAAAAGAAAAAGAAATAATAGCCCCCCACACCCTGGTGACAGCACCTCACACGAGCCATTTCATGAGCTTCATCACGCTCTGGGTTCCCCAGGCCCGCTGGCAGAACCAGGTCTTCAGCACCTTCCAGAAGAGTGTTAGAGTGGGGGTAATTCTAATCTCTAGGGGGAGGATGTTACAGAGAGAGGGAGCCACCACAGAGAAGGTGGGTCCTTTGGGATCCCACCAGATGTATCTCCTTAGGGGATGGGACCTGGAACATTCCTTGCCTCCCTGCTCTAGTGGGTCGGGTAGATGTGATTGGCAAGAGACGGTCCAAGCCACGAAGAGCTTTAAAGGTGATAACCAGCACATCTTGAATTGCACCTGGAAGCAAATTGTCAATGAATGCAGCTCCCTCAGGACAGGTGGATAGATGTGCATGCACCAAGGTCTGCACAAAACCATGAGGGCCGCTGCATTTTGCACCAACTGGAGCTTCAAAGGTAGTTCAAGGAAATGAAAAAAACAGCTAGAGGTTTTGCAGGATAACCAATTTGCAACTGTAAATTGTAAATCGAATTGTAATTCAATTGCAAATTGAAAACGAACATTCTGGTAAATGTTGCTTCTGCCTCTTGAGTGGGCTTTGCCGAAGGTGTCTTCTCCAACCCTCCTTCTCCTGGCACACAAACCTGGAGTATGTGCAATCCCTTCAGACACACCACGGCCAGTTCGCAGAGTCCATCGCAGGTCAGGTCTACGTAATCCATGGATAACAAAGGGCTGGGGAAAGTGCGTTGCCAGACAAGGTGGAAATCCCCAGGAGGCTGCCGGGAACAATGGTGCCTCGCTGTGGTGGCGACACGCATGTTTTCAGTCCGGTATTTGTAGCATAAAAGCTCCTAAAAGACCAAAAGGAGGTTGCATAATACTGCTAAGCAGGACAGGAAAAATAAAATCAAGGTATATCTTTAGAACTCAGTATTCTTAAAAACTAAGCTTCTACCCCTCACGGTTGTGGAAGCGGAAAGTGGTGGGACTCGTCTGGGGGGGTGGATGAGTCTGCCTATTGAGATGAGGTGGACCAACGGTTGCTTTCGTGGTGTGGAGACCATAACTTGGTCCTCAACACAATAAGACCAAGGAGCTGATAGTGGACTCTAGAAGGAACAGATCAGACCTCCAGCCCTGGCTTCTCAAGGGAGACGGAGGGAAGCAAGGGGCCAGTTTTAAGTTTCTGGGTGTTACCCTAAAAGAGGACCTGACCTGGGGTGCCCACATTGCAGCCCTGGTCAAAAGGGCAAAGCAGAGATTAGACTACCTAAGGTTTCTCAGGAAATGACAACTGGATGAAAAACTGCTGGTGACCTTCTACCACTGCACCATAGAGAGTATCTTAACTTACTACACACCTGTGTAGGGTTTGCCACTTGCACAGGGGCAGATAGGACAGCTCTCCAGAAGGTTAACCTCATTGCCCAGAGGATCACTGGTTGCCCTCTTCCCTCTTTGGAAGAGCTTTATAGCTCCCGCTGCCTTAAGAAAGTTCAGAACATTCTCAAAGATCCATCTCATCCTGGGCACTCCCTTTTTTTTTTTGAACTATTACCATCTGGCAGACGGTACAGGACAATAATAAAAATAAGGAAAAACAGGCTGAAAAACAGCTTCTATCCCAGGGCAGGAGCTCTCTTGAATTCTACTGTACAATGCAGTATTAATGTAATATCAGGGGGTTTCAATTCAATGTGTGAGGTGTGAAAGGGTGTGTGTTTGTGTTTATTTTCATGGTCATGATGGGCACTGAAGATGGTGTTTGATTCCGTTGTACAAGGTGCAAAGACAATACACTAAACTAAACTAAAAAGGTACATTTTCAGATGCTGGCATCTGATCCTCTCAACCGGGGTGAGATTCAACCGGCATTACTACTGGTTTGGTAATTAAATTTTGCACGTGCATGCGTGCGCTATTACCGCTGCTGGTCAACTCTTAAATCTTAATACCTCAACCAACTCCATTTATATTTTTACCCCCACCAAAAAAAACCTTCCAATGATCTAGGTAAATGCTTTTAATCGTAATTTTATTGAAGAAAAAAAAAAAGACAGCCACACCTTTGCCGTGAGGATAGGAATGGCCAACCTCTTACCTGCCCATAGGTGCCCAGCAGGATCTCCGGCTCGCTATCAAAGTCCACATCTGTCACCAGGGCACAGAGTACGCTGTCGTACTGGTGACTCAGGGGCAAGAGCAACTGGTCCTCCAGACCACTGTGCAGCACATTCCTAGAAGGGAGAGGGGAAAAAAAAACGAGTTCTCAAGCAAGCAGAAGCCAGGTGGGCAGGGGAAAGATTTCCCGTTCCACATACTTTACTCACCTGTAGACCACCGAGAATTCGAGCATGCTGGTTACGAGGATGCTGTAGCTTTGAGGGTCGGGATTGGTGGTGCCTGGGTGAGATGCAAAGGACCGCAGAGCAAAGAAGTTGGGTTGAGTGAATGCCGTGCTTCCCATCTTTGGCAACTTGAAGAGGGGTGGACTTCAATCCCAGAATTCTGGGAGTTGGAGTCCACCCCTCTTCAAGTTGGTTGAGAAAGACAGAGTTAAGGGGTCTCCAAACCTGGCAAGTTTAAGACTTGTGGACTTGAACTCCCAGAATTCCTCTTCTCACGTTAGCTGAGGAATTCTGGGAGTTATTAAAGTGCACAAATCTTAAACTTGCCATGTTGCCCTAAATCCTACAGAAATCCCAATTCCGTGAAGAAGCTGCTAGATCAGAGGTCTCTAAACGTGGCCACTTTAAGACTGGTGGACTTTCAACTCCCAGCATAGCTGGCTGGAGAATTCTGGGAGCTGAAGTCCACAAGTCTCCAAGTGGCCAAGTTTGGAGACCTCTGATTTACATGGTTCTTCTGGGCCACCAAAGGGGAGACTCTCCTTCCCGATCCTCATTTCCCCTTCTCTTTGGGTCTCACCTTTCGTAGACGCAATCCCGGGTGGGTCGTCTGACTGGCTGATGCTTGGGAGAGCAAAGACCAAGACCTTGGAGATGGGACTGTCTTGTTGGATGCTCCAGCTCTGCAGCACCACTTGAGCCCAGAAGAAGAGAAGGGGCACCAATCAATCAATCAATCAATCAACCCAAGCGCCCTTCACTTACCAGGCTTCAATCCTTTGAGGAAGAACCCGAGTTAAGCCATGTAAATCAGAGGTCTCCAAACTTGGCAACTTTGAGACTTGTGGACTTCAACTCCCAGAATTCTCCAGCCAGTGTAGGTGGGACCTTACCTCGCTTGGCTGGTTCAACCTGAGCAACCCGGATGTATCCGCTCTGGCAGCCGAAAGCTGTGATCCGCTGCCCCGAATGGGGAATGTTGTAGACATCGAGCCAGAGGATGCTGAAAAGAAGGGAGGGATCGTGAGAGAAAGGTTTGGGGGGAGGGAGGGAGGGAAGGAAGTGAGAGGGAGGAAGAGAGAGAGGAAGGAAGGGAGGGAGGAAGGAGAGAAAGAGAGGGAGGGAGGGAAAGCAGAAGGGAGGGAGGGAAGGAAAGGGGAGGGGAGGAAGAGAGGAAGGAAGGAAGAAGGGAGGCAAGAAAGGAAGGAGAGAAGAGAGAGAGGGAGGGAGGGAAAGATAGGAGGGAGGGAGGGAGGAAGGAGGGAGGGAAGGAAGGAAGGAAGGAAAGGAAAGGGAGGGAGGAAGGAGAGAAAGAGAGGGAGGGAGGGAAAGCAGAAGGGAGGGAGGGAAGGAAAGGGGAGGGGAGGAAGGGAGAGAGGAAGGAAGGAAGAAGGGAGGCAAGAAAGGAAGGAGAGAAGAGAGAGAGGGAGGGAGGGAAAGACAGGAGGGAGGGAGGGAGGGAGGAAGGAGGGAGGGAAGGAAGAAAGGAGGGAGGGAAGGACGGAAGGAAGAAAGAAAGGAAGGAAAATGGGAAGGAAAAAGAGAAAAGGAAGGAAGGGTTAGGATTAAGGCTCCATTATAGTCATAAGCTGAAGTTTACTTGTGTTAAGTCCCTACCACACCCAACACACTAACCTCTGGTTTAATTAGCAAACCACAATTCTTGATTTCACACAAGACGTCAAACTAAACCCGATCTGCCACATTATGGGTTAAGCAGATCATTGAGCCAAGTTAAGACCTGTTTGCCTCTGTTCATTCTGCCCCCCCCCACCTCCCTCCCCCGACCTCAAGCCTTGATAACAAACCAGGTTTGCCTACTTGCTGGGTAGTTCCTTAAGCTCTGGAAAGAGATTCTCGACCGGCTGCTCCTCAAATTGATGGAGCTCTTCATTCTACAAAATCAATAAAAGAAGATAGAGGTAGGTCCTCGTCTTACGACCCCCATTGAGCCCCCCCAAATTCTACCTACAGGCCTTGGGATTTCCGGGGGGGGGGGGCTCCTATCCAATTGCTCATGTAGAACAGAGGGAGAAAGAGATTCCCTATTGTCTGCTTATCCTGGGGTGTCCACCCCCCAGTTAATCTCTCTTAGAAACACAGGTAGTCCTTGATTTACTACACAAATGAGGCCCAAGATTTCCCTCGCACAGGAGAACGGAGCTGGAAAGCAGGTTAGTGGGGTGGGGAGGGAATGGGGATTTTGCAGTCTCCTTCCCCTGCCACGCCCGTCAAGCCACGCCCCCAGAACTGGTCGTAAAAAAGAATTTGAATCCCACCATAGGTCGAGGACTACCTGAAGTTGCAGGATGACCTGTCTATTCCAAAGACTGCATCGGAAATGTCTAATCATGATGACTCAAAGCTTTGCTAGTTCTTCTCTCCTAGCTCAGCTCACACCAGAAAAGGTGTAAAAACGATTGCGTTTTCTTTCTTTCTTTTCTTTTCTTTTCTTAATTTTATGACAGGCATGGCTTAACCTCACTACCCATGTAATTGGACCTGGGGGGTGGAGAAATACTTGAGATATGATGGAACCAAAGAAAGAAAAAAGGAGAAGAGGGCCTCTGCAGTAGAATGCTGGGATTTAAAAAACAAACCAACCATGAAGGACCTAAAAGGAGAACTGCAGAGGCACCATAGAGGAGAGGGGCTAGAATGCCCAGAAAAGCCAAGTCTAACTGGAGATCTCACCTCTTTGTAAAGATGAATTGCGGGATCGTTTCCGCTCAGAAGGAAGACGGTCTCTGGATGATCAGCAACCTGGACTCTATGCCCACCAAAAACAGCATCGAAATATGTCAGTTTTGAAATCCCACCACCGTACTCCACAAGGAGAATACATGTATTCCAATGCAAAATCTGTGACTGGTTTAATCTACAACTAGGGATTGCCAAAGTTCGAGGCTGGCTGTACGTCAAATCGCCAAGAAAGAGGCCAGTTTAAGAGAACTTGTCCTCTCGCCAGTTCCACTTAAATGGACACTGGACAAAGAGAGGAAGGGGAAAAAAATTAATTATCCTGTGTTTCTAACCGGGATCCTTGTTCCTTCTCGAGTGCGGAAGTATCTCAGAGGAGACATGGTTAAGGTAGTGATTCAGGATGAGGGATAAAGGACTGGCTCACTGAAGAGGAAGCAAGGCTGAGCTTCACCATAGTAACAACTTTGGAGCTGCAGTGCACCTCCAACTATTTTAAATTAGAAAATTCTTGGAGGTCTACTCATTGGCTAGCTGGAAAACTCAAGCATCCTGAGTGCATCTGACAGCCATTAGCTCAGAAAGTGAAGCAGACAAATATAGAAAGTGTATGTTTTCCCCAAATTATATTAGTCATGAGAGACTTATGTCATCTCCAGATTCAAGGCAATGAACGTCATTTGCTGGAGAGCAAATTTTCTTTTTCTTTCTTTCTTTCTTTCTTTCTTTCTTTCTTTCTTTCTTTCTTTCTTTCTTTCTTTCTTTCTTTCTTTCTTTCTTTCTTTCTTTCTTTCTTTCTTTCTTTCTTTCCTTCCCCTTCCTCCTCTCTCCCTCCTTGCCCTGCTTCTCCTTCTTTCCTTCCTTCCTCCTTCCCTCACTCCTCACTTCCATTCCTATTTCCTACTTTCCTTCCTCCCTCATCTTGCATTCTCCTGTCTTCTTTCCATCCCTGTCTTGCCTTCTCCTTCCTCCCACCCACCGACCCACCCATCCACCCTCGCATTCCTATTTCCTTCCTTCCCCGTCTTGCATTCTTCTTCTCCTGTCTTCTTCTCCCTTCCTTGTCCTGCCTTTGTCTTCCTTCCGTTCCCATTTTCTCCCTCCCTCCTTTCCTCTCCTGCCTTCTCTGTCCTTCTTTCCTCACCTCTCCTTCCTTCCTTCCTTCCTTGTCCTTTCTAAAAGACAAGTAAACACCCATGTGTGGAGTTTCTGCATGGCTATGACTGAGTTAACATCAGCAGGGGAAGGTGGCTAACGGCGAAGGCAAAAGGTTGGCTCGATTTGTGGAGGTACGTACTCTGCATGGTACAGCTGGAAAGGTGTGAACTGTAATTCCAGGTTCAAGCAGCTTTCTGTGAAGAACCAAAAAGGGAAAAAAAGTAACATGAGAACCAATGAGAAACAGGCACGGTTCCCAAACTTATAACCATTTGTTTAGTGGCTGTTGTGGTTATCCAGCAGCAGGTGCAGATGGCTGAGGAGAGTGAGGACTCTGATGAAGGCCCAGGACCATCAGGGAGTGGACTGTTGCCTTCAGAGAATGTGGGGGCTGGCAGCAGCGAAGAGGAGGTTCCCGAAGAGCCTGTGCCAAGTGTGTGGGCGCTCAGGATTGCTCGGAGGAAAGAACAACTACAGCAGCACAGGCGACTCGGGAGTAAGGCTGCAAGGTAACGGCCCCTCCCTCAAGAGGATAAAAGCCAGGTTTGAAAAAGTGTTCTTTGCAGAAAGCAAAGAAGCTCAACTGGTGGACATCTTAGTTCGTGAATCTTGTAAATTAGTTCTTTTTTTTGGAACAAATTTTTATTAATTTTAAAGATAAAACAACACATCATTAACCATTAAATACATGAACACATAAAACCTCTTAACATTATAAATCCTTACAAGTCAAACAAAACATTATTTTTATACAGCGTAATTCCAATTTATCCCATCTCCATATGGACACACAAATATCTTTCAGCAAATTTCTCATTATTTCTCTTTACTCCTATTCAATTTCATTTCTCTTCCATATTTATCCATTTTATAGTCATCATATTCATTTCTTTCTGGCTTGTTTAAATTATTCTCATCTAACATTCCTCCAAGGTTTTATTGATTCTTTTTTCCTTTTTTTTATAAAAACCAAATTTTGTTAGTTTTACCAAAAACACAATACACAAACATACAAACACAAAACATAAATAAAACTAAAAAATCTTTTCTGAAGGTTGTCTGTTCCCGGGTTAAAACTCTTCACACAGACACAAATTCAAACATCTTATTCATCCCATATATCCTTCCATATCTTATTATCATTTTCTTTTTTATATATATATATAAAAACCATTTTTATCAGTTTCATAAAAACAATGCACAAAGAATCAAGGCATAGCAGCTTATAAATTCTTTTCTAGGAAAAAATAATAATGAAAGACCAATAAGGCATAACATTTCCAGATTATAATATCAATATTTCATATAATATTAACTTCATATCTTGTCCCTACTTCTCCAAATTATTTATTAATTAAAATTTTATTGCCTTTTATCAATATACAAAATCCAAAAAAAAGCATATATATCCTTCCATATCTTATTACCATTTTCAACAACATTCTTTGTCTGTTCTATTTCCAATTATCCATTCATCTTTTTTTCTTTTACTATACTTCTCCTGTACACCAATTGGAGTAACATCTATAACTCATTGCCCTAACTTAGAAATACTACATATAGCAATTTTTCTTGGGATTCTGTTTAAAAGATTCTAAGAACATAATAAATTTTATATTCTAAATACACATATAAAAACACACTCTTATATACCCTCCAGAATCCCTCTTTTAATCTAAATTAAATTCACCCATTGTCTCTAAATAAACTTTTTTTCTTTAGGTCTTGCTTCCCCCCATTAAGGCTTCTCCTCCCCCCCTTTCTCTCTTGCTTATTCTTCTCCTTACCCTTTCTACCCCTTTGCTTTTTCTCTTCGCTTTTCTTGCTCCTTTTCCTTTGCTTTCTAACCTTGCCTCCATCTTTTCGCTCATTTTTCTCTCTTTTGGTTGTTTTTATAATTCTTAAAATCCCCTTTTTCTTATCCTTTTTCTCCTCCTCTCCGGAAGGGACCCATTGTTCATCAAAGATGGCTTCTTCTTCCTCTTCTTCCTTGTCCCAGTCCTTCTGCTGCGTAATCAACTTTTCAACAGAACATAACGCCATTTCTAAGAATTGAAACAAAGCGCCCAAAGTATCTTCTTTTTTATATTTTTGATATTCAATCTCTAGTTCATCCACAAACGATGCCATTATGAAAAGGGAAACTTTTTCCAAAACAACCACAAGTATTTTTAATCAAAGACAATCAAAAGCAATTAAAAAAAAAAGTTCCAAAAGTTAATACTTTTCTTCCTTCTTCTCTTTCTCTTTCTGGATTAATTTTTAATCAAAGAGGTCCAATTATCATATATCTTCCTTTGGGATCCACAAAGACGTTCTAGACAATCTCCTCCTTTTTCAGCTTCTGCTCCAATTTTTTTTCTCCCTTCCCACTTGCAATGACAATTTTAAATAATCAGAAATCCATACCTCCAGCAAAGATTTTCCAATTTCTTAAATTTTTCAATGTCCAAAAATCCCTTTGTCTCTTAGCTTCAACTTTCAAAGCAATCCACTTTCAATGTCTAATATATCCAAATATTTCTGCTATTTCCGTGGGGTGGGAGAGTAAAAAAAAAAAAAAAAAAAAAGTTCCCTTTAACAGCTTCTCCGCGGCTTTTCGCTCTTCTTAGGGATACAATGTATCCTCCAGCAATTCAAACAGCTCAATTCCAGGCAATTTAAAAGATGTTACTTGACCCAGCTCAGACAAAACTTTCACTCTTCACACTTCCTCCAGCACAGTTCTTACCCGGTTGCTGGCTTCTTCGTGGCGGCCATTGCTGACCGCCGCTCCACCGCCTTGGGAAAAAGGGGTTTTCCCGGAGAAGGGGGGGGTCTGCGACACCCCCACCTCCCTATCTCTTCAGCTGTCCCTACAGGGCAGCCATATCCCCCTGACCCATCTGGATCGGGGGTACCTCGACGGCTAGCACAGCAGGAATCGCGAGCTGTCGCGAATTCCTGCTGCCCTGAAGCCACGCGAAACCGGAAGCCTTGTAAATTAGTTCTTATCTCTGGGTTGTTGGCAGCCTTGACAAACAACTTGGCAAGGCTCTTTCTTGTCGGAGTTAATTGCTGGAAAGCAGCCTTTTATCTGTAAAGGAACAGCATTCGTGGTTAAACCTTGAAAGGTGGGGGCTGCTGCCTTTGTCTGTGTTGGCTCTCTGGGAACCTGGTTGGGTCAGAACCAGTGGCCAAAGTCACAACAGCACTGAAAAAGTGATGCACAACCAGTCCTCACACCTATGACTGTCACAGCGTCCTGCCAGTCATGTGATCAAAATTCAACCGGATATATTTTCAATGGGTTGACGTGTCCCAGAATTGTGTGATTATCCTTTAGGTCCTTGCCAACCGCCTTCTAGCAAGCAAAGTCAATGAGGGAAGCCAAATGTCAACTTGTAAAACATTCCTATGCCTGTTTTCAAGTTGCCATAAACAAGGGGGGTGGGGGGAATGTGAAGGAGCAATAAACGGCAGTTCAAAACCAGGAGTTCATTCCATGCTTATCTTACAAAGATTGTAGCTAGGCTACTGGATCTTCTGCCCTTGAAAATCCTTCTTTGGAGAATGTGATTAATGACACCCAGCCCTGTGTGAACGTGCTTCATAGGAGAATCTGATTTATGATACAACCAGGGAGGAGGGGGGGAAACAGGGTCATAGGCGACTGTAAATTATGTATGCCAGAGTTGGCTTCATTTAGGTTAATGCCGGCATATTGCTCCTAATAAATCTTTTGACGTTTTTTGAAGCCTGGCCTGAGGCTCATGATTTAATTAGGGCAATTGCTGGAATCCTAACACCAGATTCACTTAATGACCACCTGATTCACTTAACAACTGCGGTGATTTGCTTAAGCATGGTTAAAAAGATAATAAAATCAGGCATGTTTTGTTTCACAACTGCCTTCTTTAGCAATGGAAATTCTTGTCCCAGTTCTGGTTCGTAAGTTGAGGATTACCTATAGGAGGAATCTCCAACCTTGGCAAATTTAGTCCTGGCGGACGTCAACTCTCAGAATTCCCGGCCAGCTTTGCTTTGAATTCTAGGCATTGAAGTCCACCAGGTTTACAGTTGCCAAGGTTGGAGACCCGATCTGTAAGGTTTACATTTGGGGATTATGAGCGTGTCCAAGAGAAATAATATCCTCAAACTGAAGGGAAATGATCATTATCAAGGAATTGGTATTATTACCCTAGCTAGATACAATTTCCGAGATATTCTTTGAAAAATATACCAAGCCAAGTATCTGCGAAAGAAGTCTCTTGATTGCAAGGTAAAAGGCACTGCATGCTGGTTCTTGTAGTCATCATGGTTTCTATCACTTGGAGCAACTACCCTGTTTCCTGGAAAATATGACCTACCCTGAAAGTAAGTCCTAGCTTGATTTTTTTTTACATGTGCACTTAATATAATCCTTACCTCCAAAATAAGCCCTAATTAAGATCCTGCCCACTCCAGAGTGGACGAGTAAAAGTTAAGCTAGGTTAGGGATCGGGGTGGGAGTGGAGCTGCCTTACTACTTCCCTTTGGACAGTTGTAGCCAGGCTTCGCACACCCCGACACCTACCTTGCTGGCCCATTTCTTCTGCAGCTTGCAAGGCTGGCATGGCTTTCCTGAAGGCCTCTGTAGCTGATAAGAAAGCTTTGGACAGATCCAGAGCTCTGTTATCAGAAAGCCTTGCCAGATGCAGAAGTAGTTCCTGAAGGCCTCTGGCAGCGAAAAGGAGGCCAGGGGGGCAATGCACGCAAGTTAGGTTAATCAGTGGATGACATCCCTCAAAAATATGACCCGATGCCTTTTTTGGTAGCCAAAACCAATATAAGACAGGGTCTTATTTTTGGGGAAACACAATAACTGTTTCTTTTCTCTTGTTAAAACAGCATCCATGGGGAATCAATTGTTTAAAAGAGTCATATTTTTTAATAAACAAGAAAACATTTGTCCCAGGGACAACTGCACGAATGAAGGACCTCGCTATTTTTCTTATATCCATTCTCTCAAAGGGAGGCTTTTCAGAAAACCTTGAAGAGGCCAGGGAAGGAAAAACAGGAAGAAAAAAAAAGATGGCCTCGGAGAGCGGAGAAAACTTACGTGCAATAGAATCCAGATTGTATTCAGAGCCGGGTTCATAGTCGCAATAAATATTAAGGAAGGGGCTGGCTTTGTCTCCAGAATCCTGAAAAAGGAAAATAAGACCATGAAAAAAAAAACCACGTGGCTTATATTCCACGTTGTAAAATGACAGTTAGTCCTCGACTTACGACCACAATTGAACCCAAGTTTTCGGTCGCTAAGCGAGACAGTTCTTAAGTGAGCTTTGCCCCATTTTACATCCTTTCCTGCCATTGTAGCTATGTGAATCCCCGCCGTTGTTCAGTTAGTCGCACAGTTAAGTGAATCTGGCTTCCCCATTGCCTTGGCTTGTCAGATGGTCGCAAAAGGGGATCCCGGGATGACTGTCATAAATAGGAGCCAAGTGTCTGAATTTTGATCATGTGACTACGGTTGTGTGAAAAATGGCTATAAGCCCCTTTTCTCAGTGCCGTGGTTAACTTTGAATGGTCACCAAATCAAATCGTTGTAAGTCGAAGTCTACCTGTAGTATCTTAAGAACCTGTCACTAAGCGAATAAAGATGAGTGATGGGAGAATACGGGTTCTAGGGAAAAGATAAGAAATACGTTTAGCCAAAAAAAGAGGGGAAAAGAACCAAGGGAAAATTCATACACAATTATCATATTAATGGATTTTTCGTTTAACACCAGTGTTCATGTTAATAAAACCTATAAAATATTTGTCAGGGTTTGACGAATGCCCTAATTAAACCACGAGCCTCGGGCCAAGTTTCCAAAGAAATCCAGTTATTTATCAGCAGCAACATGACAATATTCTTGGTCTGCTGCCAATCATTCTGTCCCACCCAGTTGCTAAGCAACAGCAAGAAGGGATGGAATAGCCAGCAATAGTCAACTGGGAATATCAGAGACAGGAGATACTCACCCTCCCCAAAAAGGAGAATTCAGCGCATGAGGCATAGAAAAGCAGAAATCTCAGTGCCTAGAGGGTCTTCTAGATTTTATCTTATTAAAGCAGGCTTGTATGGGGATGGGTCCCCTTTGATTTGAGGGGTGAGCTGCAGTGCCGCAGTGGTTAGAGCGCAGTCCTGCAGGCTACTTCCGCCTGCCTGCCGGCTGCCTGCAATTTGACAGTTCGAATCTCACCAGGCTCTAGGTTGACTCAGCCTTCCGCCCTTCCTTCTGAGGTCGGTCAAATGAGAAGCCAGATTGTTGGGAGCAAAATGCTGACTCTGTAAACCGCTTAGAGAAGGCTGTATAATGTGAATACAGTGCGTCCGATGCAGAGATGCAGAATACAGTGAATATAAGTCTAAGTGCTACTCCTTCCTTCCTTCCTTCCTTCCTTCCTTCCTTCCTTCCTTCCTTCCTTCCTTCCTTCCTTCCTTCCTTCCTTCCTTCCTTCCTTCCTTCCTTCCTTCCTTCCTTCCTTCCTTCCTTCCTTCCTTCCTTCCTTCCTTCCTTCCTTCCTTCCTTCCTTCCTTCCTTCCTTCCTTCCTTCCTTCCTTCCTTCCTTCCTTCCTTCCTTCCTTCCTTCCTTCCTTCCTTCCTTCCTTCCTTCCTTCCTTCCTTCCTTCCTTCCTTCCTTCCTTCCTTCTGTGTGGTTAGAATGCAGCATTGCTGGCTAACTCTGCCCACAGCCAGTTCGATCCTGACTGGCTCAAGATTGACTCAGCCTTCCATCCTTCCAAAGTTGGTCAAATGAGGAGCCAGATATGTTGGGGCAAGAGGCTGACTCTGTAAACTGCTTAGAGAGGGCTGTAAAAATACTGTGAAGAGTTATACAAGTCTAAGTGCTACTGCTATTTATGCAAATGAAAAACCAGACAAACCAATGGACTGAAGAAACGCCCTGAAATCATCTCTGGCCACTCCAGAGCCTCCATTAATTCTGTTTCATTAGCAGTCAACCTACACTTGCCCAAAAATAAAGGACTGTTTTGTTCTCACATCGATGCTGACGGATTCAAGCTGTATTCACAGAAGTCAGATCAGAGCACTGGGGGCCTTCCATGGTTCCAAGTTTGTACAGATGCCCTCTGCTGTTTTAAATGGTACTTTCTGTGATGCTAAGCATAAAGACTTGTGGATTTCAACTCCCAGAAGTTCACAAGTCTTAAAGTTGCCATGTTTGGGGACTCCTGGCTTAGACAGTTGTAGGTGTTGTGGTTCATTGGCATCCTGTGCAGATGGCAGCAGAATTGGACAGTGGAGAAGAATGGGGACAGTCCGGGAGTCTGGAGAGGACTCGGATGAGGATCCTGCGTCCGATGCAGAGATAGGGCCAGGACCATCGGGGAGTGGGGTGCTGACTCCGGAGCCTCCAGAGTCTGGCAGCAATGAGGCAGAGAAACAAGGGAAGCCTGTTCCCAGTGCACATGTGCACAGAGCTGCTAGAAGGCAAGAGCAGCTGAGATAAAAGGGGTGACTTGGGAGTGAGGCTTGGAGGTGATTGCCCCTCCCCTAAAGGATAAAGGAGAGGCAAAGGTGAAGAAACCTTTGCAGGAAGCAAAGTCGTTCGCTCTGTTCGGATTAAACCTTGAAGCTCTGTGTGGACTTTGTACTTCGGTTGTTTTTTTATAATTCATTTGGCACTTTAGTTGTTGGCAGCACTTGAGAGCTTATGCACCAAGACAAATTCCTTGTGTGTCCAACCACACTTGGCCAATAAAGAATTCTATTCTATTCTATTGAACAGAGCTAAACAGCAATTGAATAGGAGATCCCCTGGAAATCTCAAGGCTATATAAGCCGACTAAGAAGTTGCAAAACCTCTTAGAAGGGATTAAATTATTTCCATACTGTCAATAAAATGACACAGCTATACCCTGAAACCATCGGAATTAAATCTAAATTCAAAGGAAATATGGTTGCATAGAAAACTTTTTTGCTGAACTTCAAATTTTCAAGGATCTACAAGTCACAGCTGCTCAGTAGCACAACTTTGTGATAAAACTGGGTTCCAACAACAGCAAAACAAATATTTGATTTGCAGCCCACAACATTACTGCAAAAATGCTGCATGCCTTAAAATAACATTGCAAATGTATGCATGTCACTGTAACATGTTGCAGGAAAAACAATGAATGAAATACCTGCATACCTTAATGAAGGTAATTCCCACAACAAGGCCTCTTTTCGGAGACGGCTTGTTGAAAGTGTCAATAGAAACAATCTCAGCATCAACTGGAAAAATAAAAGAGCTACTTATATTGTGCAGTGCTACAAAGATCACAGAAAGAACATCATTTTCTCTTGCAGGCAGTTACATTTTACAAATCCATCATTTATGACTTGGAATCTCCTTCATATACAGGTAGCCCTCAGCTTAAGACCATGATCGAACTCAAAATTTCTGTCACTAAGTGAGACATTTGTTAAGTGAGTTTTGCCCCATTTTATGACTTGTTAAGTGAATTGCTGCAGATGTTAAGTTAGTAACACGGTCATTGAGCGAATCTGGCTTCCCCATTGACTTTGCTTGCTTGCAATTTGGCAGTTCAAATCTCATCAGTTCAGATCTCAAGGTTGACTCAGCCGTCCCTCCTTCTGAGGTCAGTAAATTGAGGACCCAAATTGTTGGAGGCAAGAAGCCGACTCTGTAAACCGTTTAGAGAGGGCTGTAAAAGCACTGTGAAGCGGCATATAAGTCTAAGGGCTATTGCTATTTGGTGACCAAAACTGGATGCAGCATTCCAGGTGTGGTCTTACCAAAAGTATTATAAAGCGGTTTTTAACTCTTCACGTGACCTTGATCCTATCCCTCAGTTGATGCAGCAGGGAAGGCTAGGCAGGAACCCCCACCCCAGACATGGGTACACAACCCCCCGCCCTTACCTGGGATGTAGGTGAACTGCACCTCCCTGGCCACCGGCCGCAGGTTCCGCTTCATGTCTTGGTAGCGGAAATAAATGACTTTCCCTTTGAGGGTGGCCACCAGGAGCCCCCCCGGACCTTCCCCGGGGGCCCCCGCCTGGCCGCCCCCCCCAAGTCGCGCTGAAAGGTCTGGTCCCCATTGGGATAAGAGTTCTGCCCCGGCTTCCTCCGACCCCGCTGGCCCCTCTTGTCCTCGCCCACCGCCCCGAGCTGCCCCGGGCAAGGCCGCTAGCCCGTAGACGTTGCTTTGGGAGGAGAAGCGGGTGAAGCTGTCCTCCAGGAAGGCAGAGCTACGGGGAGGCTCCATCCCGACTCAGGCACCGCCGGGGGCAGCCCCGTCCTCCATGTCTTCTTTCCCCCCCCAAGGACGCGACGGCCACGGGGGTGGAGGCTTTCGACGCTGCAGTCGCGCTGCGGGTGACGTCACCGGGAGGGCGCGGCGTCGTGGAATATGCGCGTTTGACGGCAGCTAGGCAAGACGGTGGCGTCATCTAACAACCAGGCTGGAATGTTCGACCCAGTTTTTCGCTTTGTTTTCATTCTAATCTGAATTGAAAATATTTTTTTTTAAAAAACATAAGCTTCCTTGGGCAGCCCTTGTTCTTCCCGCACTTAATACACTGCCTCGTTTCCCTCTTCGACGTTGCTTCATCACTGGAGGTTTTTAAGAGGCTGGACAGCGGCTTGTCTGAAATAGGATAGGGGTCTTCAAACATGGCAGCTTTAAGACTGGTGGGTTTCAACTCCCAGAATTCCTCCTCCAGTCATGTTAGCTGAGGAATCTGGGAGTTGAAGTCCACAAGTCTTAAAACTTGTCAAGTTTGAAGACCCTTGGGATAGGGTATTCCTGCTTGAGCAAGGGGTTGGACTAGAAGACCTCCAAGGTCCCTTCCAGTTCTATTCTGATGGATGGATGGATTGACTGTAGATATTGTAAGAGAGCCTAGAGCAAGGATCTTCCAACTTGGCAAGTTTAAGACTTGGGGACTTCAACTCCCAGAATTCCTCAGCTTACGTGACCAGAGGGAGAATTCTGGGAGTTGGAAGTCCACAAGTCTTCAAGCTGTCAAGTTTGAAGACCCCCTGGCCTATGGTGACCTCAAAGCGACATTCTAGAAAAACGATTTTTTTAAAGGGCAGCAGCATCATGAGATTTTTGGACTCAACATACTTGGAAAGGTGTTTTGCCGTTTCAAAATATCTCGACAAACACAATGAATTTGTAGCCCATTAAAATTTATTTACATTCCACATTAGTCAGTATACCTTTAATAAAAATGTTAACATCCCTAATCTCTTCTCCTGTTAATAACTTTACCTGTGCTTTCTCCCAATTACAGGTACTCCTCAATTTGGGACTACAATTGAGAGCCAAATTTCTGTTGTTAAGTGAAATATTTGTTACGTGGGTTTGGCCCCACTGCGACCTTTCTTGCCACTGTTAAGGGAATCCTTGCAGTTGTTAAATTAGTAACTGTTGTTAAGCGAATCTGACTTCCCCATTGACTTTGCTTGTCAGGTTGCAAAAAAGTGATTGTGACACTGCAACTGTCATAAATGAGTCAGTTGTGTGTCTGAATTTTGATCATGTGACCAGGGGGATGTTGCAACGGTCGTAAGTGTGAAAAACGGGTCAAGTCCCTTTTTTCAGTTGCTGCTGTGACCTTGAAATGGTCACAACTTACAACTTGTAAGTTGAGAACTATACCTGCATTAGACCATCTGTTCATTTTTTTTTATTTTATCTGTCACCTTTACTTTAAATCCCAACCATTTGTGTTTCAGCCCTCTTCAGGACATTTCAGTGGCTGTGTTTCTAACCAAAGGACGTGGTACAGAAACAAGGTATTCGCTTTCAAGGTAATACAAGATCTAGTTGGGAGTCACAAACGCCAGCTTTTGTGCTTTATTTCTAGTTTGTACTTTTAACAAGGCAAGAACAGTTTACAAAAATTCTACTGGTCTAAATCACGCTGGGAGGCAGGTAATCCAGGTTATGCTTCTGTGAACACATCCTACTCTCTCTTCTAATCTGGCTGGTTTTACTGCTTCCACATCACCTGGCCATTAGTTCTGTGACAAGAGGTGTTAAGCACAAGCAGCAGCAAATATGAGATGTTACGAAAGTTTTATGACTTCAGAGCTATATAATGTTTGAAATAAAGCAAGCTCTGGAGTCAAGTCAAACATGGACCGTTCCAGAAAGTCGTGGAATCAGGGTGTTAGTCCAATTCTTGTGAATTAGGGATAACTTATTTTAGCATGAACGAGTAAGACAAACTTTACTGTCATTTAGATAGCATCTTTGAGGATTTGCAATATAAGTATTGAATTGCTTAACATATAATGTGTAATAATTATAGTTATGGGCCTATGTTTTGGCAGAATATTAACCTCCTTGCTTTAATATGCCCCCTCCCACTCCCCGAGACTGGCAGGTGCTGCCCTTCTCTGGAGAATATTAATGTGATATAAATGTAATTGCTACAGAAAAAATATCCCTCTTCACTGAACACCAACTACTTCTTGGTGGAGTCCTTGTGGAAACCTCAAAGTCAGCCATGTTCAAGCTGCTTTCCTGTGGACTGCATGTCTTTTCATTTCTGACAATTGTCACCATTTTCCAGGTAGTTTTAATGGTTGGGTAGATACGCTGCTCAAAAAGCACCCAGGTTTAGTAAAAGCTACTTCATTGCCAGCAGGAGAAAAAAAAAAAAGATTCCAATTAAGAAAGTGAAAATTCAATGCCCTGCGTAGAGAATTATGTAATTTAAAGTAACCTTGATCATTTTTTTAATATAGGGGCAGGCTTATTTGTTTTGCAACTTCAGAGGAGCTACAACTCACTCCTGTAAGCAGGATTTTTCATCCAAGATCTACTGCGGTCACAAAAATTTGGACACGGATACACAAATACACACACACACACAGAAGCAGCCAAATTCAAGCATGCGGGTGTATTTTTAGACAGGTAGAATCACAGCCAGCGTTCAGGAACTGGATCACAACTTAGAAGAACTGATGGGAAAGGGAATCAGAACTGGAATCCAGAAGGAAAGGGTGCAGGGAAGGACAAGGAGAGATGAGCCTGAAAACAAGCAAGATTTCTATAGAAGCAACAGAAATTTTAAAGTTAAAGGGGGGCTATCATCACACTCAACGCTAACGATATTTCCACATGCAAAGTTGGGTGCTTTTTTTTCTTTCTTTCTTTTTATTGTTTGTTGTGTGCAAGTTATTTCACTATTAGTTGTTTTCTGGTAGACATTTTGGAACATGCGACAGAATTTAAGTCCGCCTTCCAACAACGGAGTTAAGGAAACATTAAATATGAGAAACCTTCATGAAGATGCTAGATTACATGATAAAGCACTTTCTCTTAAAAGCAAAGACACAGGGAGGAAAAAAATACGGCAGCTTTTATGACAATGCATACAGAACACTTGGCTGGAGAAATGCTCTTTTCAAACTAAGCCAGGAGAGGAAACCATGCGAGACGAGCGCTCAAGACAGCTTTGCACACAGCGCTTCTCAGTTTCAAATTAGGAGGGTTTTTTTTTGGCTTACCTGCTGCATAGTTCAAGATTGATTTGCCTCTTGCCAAGGAGGGACAGGAGACTGGATATCCTATATCGCTCCTGACATGGATATACAACGCCAGGCTTCTGCACCAATCTCTAAAGGCGGGGTGTCCAATCTTGGCAACTTTTAAGACCTGTGAACTTCTGGCTGGCTGGGGAATTCTGGGAATTAAAACTCCACAAGTCATAAAAGTTGCCAAGGTTGGGCACCCCTGCTCTGAAGGGATAAACTGAGTTCATATACATAAATTCAAGATCATTCAGGGTGCAAGAAAGAAACATGGAATGAAGCAGGATTATTCCGTACAGCTCAACGACAGCATTTGTGAGGGGGTGCCTGGGTTTTCCTGCCTTATTTGAAACAAGGCAGGTGAGAGATGCTTCGCAAGCCCTGCTCCTTCATTTAGAGATCAGCGCCATTCTGCCCGCCTTTAAAATATTAATTTTGGAAGGAGAAGCGTTGACCAAAACTCAAGGAATCTAGCCTTGCAATGCCTGGAACTGCTATGGCCAAAAGGGGAGGGAGGAAAATGAGATGAAGCCACAAATATCAAAAGCTGTTCTTTCTGCCGTGAAGAAGAAGCCGTTCTCCGAATCAGTTTCCATTAAGATTTTGGGGAGAAGGAAAAGAGAATGGCACCATCAACAAAAACCAAACTTAAAAAAGATGTTTTAAATATTAAACCATCAACGAAACCATGGGGAGGAGGATGTAAATGCTGACTCAGGAAGCGAGGCTTGGAGGACTTCAAGTCTCTCCGGAGTAGTCCACAGGTGACGTATCCCAGCCCTGTTCACTGCAGCGCAAAATGGCAGGATGAGAAAGGAAGTGAAAATGAAGAATTTGCCACTTGAGTCTAATTCCTTCGTGCCAAGACCCTCTTTTTTTTCCCCCCAGAGGTGATCCAGGCAGAGTTCTGCAAATAACGGGCCTGAAGATGGAGGGCAAGAGAGGTTGGTTTGTTTTTTAACGCAGGTCTTCCTCTTCACCCTGTATGGTTTTCTTGATGCGCAGAAGCATAGTGGTCAGCCATTGGTCCAGGCGAGAGATTGAGTCATATTCCTTCACCTGAGGGAGGGGGAAAAAAAAACATAACTGTAGCCAGGAATATTCTAAAGCCACACATGGCCTTAACAGAGAATTTAAATACAAGTAGTCCCTGACTTACAACCACAATCGAGCCCAAAATTTCGGTTGCGGAGACAGTTAAGCGAGTTTTGCTCCATTTTGCAACCTTTCTTGCCACAGCTCTTAAGTGAATCACCACTGTTAAGTGAAGCTGGCTTCCCCTTTGATTTCGCTTCTCAGAAGGCCATACAAGGGGATCCCGTAACCCTGGAACGCTTGCAAACCATCATAAATATGAACCAGTCGCCAAGCGCCTGAATTCTGACCATGTGACCATGGGGATGCCGCAAATGATTATTTTCTTCAGTGCTGTTAACTCTGAACGGTTGCCGAATGAAAGGCGGTCAGGTTGAGGACTTCCTCTATTCCAGGGGTCTCCAACCTTGGCTCCTGGAAGCCTGGCGGACTTCAACTCCCAGAATTCCACTGTGGAACTCTGGGAGTTGAAGTCCGCCAGGCTTCCAGGAGCCAAGGTTGGAGACCCCTGCTCCATTCCCACCCTCCCTAGTCAGTTCTCCTTCCAGATGAGTTTCTGGAATTCCAGGCAGTTTGCAGCCTCCCAGTCTTGCAGAGCTTCATGGTAGACCCACTGCTGATGTTCCCTAGATCGGTGGTCGCCAACCGGTGGGCTGGGGACCACTGGTGGTCCGCGAGAAAATTTTGGTGGTCTGCAGAGAAATATCACCCACAGTGCATCCCCCCACCCCACCCCCAAGCAATTCATCCAGGCTGTGCAGAAACACCAGGCTGGCGTCGCTTGCATTGCAAACAACACGAGGTAGTGAGGGGAGGGGGGGAAGGGCGGAGGGGGAAAACTTGCCCCACATGCCTGGGCCTGGCCCCCAGGCTGCTTCTTTTTTCTTCTGCTTTTGGCTGCATGCAAGGAAAGCAGCAAAAGTCTTTTTTTCTCTCCCCCAAACTTCAGCAGAAATGAATCTTTGGGGCCCTGCAAGGGCTCCTTGCTCCAAGAGGCTGCGCCGGCATGACAAGTCTCACAAAGACTCATTTCTGGCGGAGTTTGGGGGAGAGAAAGAAAGACTTCTGCTGCTTTCCTTGCATGAAGCCAAAAGTCTCTCTCTCCCCTTGAGAACGGAGCTGGAAACGGTATCCTGCGATTCCAAATAAAAAATGATTGATCAGTAGGAAAACGGGGTGGGGGATTTTTCCAGGGTCTCTGGTCTGTGGGATTTAAAATTATGAGTTTAGTGGTCCCTGAGATCCAAAAGGTTGGCGACCCCCGTCCTAGATATGTTGTATTTGATCTTCCATGATCGCATCATTAAAATCCCACGTGTCCAGGAGACACCAAGCTGGGTGAAAAAAAAATTGAACTGGACAGTAACGGAAAGGAGGAGGATAACCCAAACTTACTGATTCAGTGTAACTGTCAATATTCTGTTCCTCGTGAGCATCCAGCAATTTCTAGGAAAGAAGACAGGAGAAGCACTGTTAGGTCAGTTTCCAAACAAAGCAGTATTGACAAAGGTCAAGGTTCAGCCGTTGATGCAAGGGAGTTAGAAGACTCATTGGTTGGAGTACAGATGCCATACACTGGCCAAACAGCCTGTCCTTGCTCTTGTGGACATTGTAGTGTGGTCTTTGGTAGACCAACCAGATATAAACGATCAAAGGTAAAGGTTTCCCTGTCAGTCCCAAAGGTCTCTCCCCCCCCCCCCCCCCCCAAGAGGCAACTGGACTTTCTAGTTTTTCTTTGAAGTCGTTTCGCTTTTCATCCAAGAAGCTTCTTCGGCTGCAAATCCTTCCATTCCCCTCCATCCGGTCAGAGCTGAAGAAGCTCCTTCGATGAGAAGTGAAATGTCTTCAAAGAAAAAACAAAGTCCAGTTGCCCCTTGGGGGCGGGGGGGGGAGCACCTTTGAGACAACCATGACGTGGTTGACGGAGAATTTCCATCGGTATTTCCCTGTCAGTCACATCCGACTCTGGGGCATGGTGCTCATCTCCGTTTCTTTGCCGAGGGAGCCAGCACTGCCCAAAGGCAATTTCCATGGTCATGTGGCCAGCATGACTATACGCCAGGGGTCCCCAAACTTGGCAACTTTTAAGACTTGTGGACTTAAACTCCCAGAATTCTCCAGCCAGCTGGGAGTTTGTCCACAAGTCTTAAAGTTGCCAAGCTTAGAGACCTCTGCTATACATCAAGGTACACAGAATGCTGTTACCTTCCCACCGAAGTGGTACCTATTAATCTACTGCTTCGAAATGCTAGGTGGGCAGAAGCCCGAGCAAGTAACAGGACTCGCCCCCTTACGTGGAGCTCAGGTCTCAAACCAGGGCTGTTGGCTCTGCAGCTGACAAGCTCAGATGTCTTTAGCCACTGAACCATCGTTGGCCGAAAAAGCATCTCGTCAGTTTAACCAGCCAAACATCTCCAGCCTTTTCTGGAAATCTAACCCATAGTGCCTAAGAACAATGCCATTATTGTACGGCTTAACACCTAGCTCCTCCTCTCTCCTTGCTGACTAATCTAATCTTACTTTCTGTGCTTTTGAGAGTGAAAATGTCTGCCTCCCACCAGGTGCATAAATTCAGTGAGACCGACCTTAAGAATAATATATGTGGGTATATGCATAATTTTGTATTTATTTATTTATTTTGTTACGTTTATGTAGTCTATATTAGAGGTGGAAACCCTTTGAGAGCTGTATGCAATAAAATTTCATTTTAATATACGTCAATTAGTGTACATAGTGACAATAAAGTTAGTCTAAGTCTAAGGACTACTCACTTTAACCAGTTTGCATTCTCTGGAATCTGAGAAAGCCGGGAACATTTCTTCGTACTTCTGTACAGCCAGCTGATTGAAAATGAAGGAAAAGAACGGAATCCCAATTAGGAGCTGGGTGAATCCAAAGGTCTAATAATGGTAAAGGACTTCAGGTTTTACAAAAGGTCAAACAGCAGGTAAGCCTTTTTGACTGCAATACCTCTCTTCCTGCATTAAAATACTGCACAAGTGATAATCGCGTTACTTTTAACTACAAGGTCTCAAGCCTTGACTCAGAGAATAAACTTTCTGCTTCTGTTCCCCCACCATCTGTCAGGCACAATGTGGTGAGTTCAGTTAGCTGCTTAATTGCTCAAGTTTAGACAAAGGAATCTTCTCAGACTGGCTGAACTGAGGGCTACGCTAGATAAGGTTCAAAGCCATTCCTTCTCCCATAATTATATATATCTCTGCATTCCGTTTTACCTTATGCTGTTTTATCTTGCTCTTTTATCTTTACTCCATTTTATCTAGTCCCTTTTAGTCTATTTTTCTTCACTGCAGTCTATTTCAAGGCATTTCACTGTATCCTATCTTATCTCATTTTGCTGTATCTCAATTGTGGATATGGTCAGCTACCTCATCAGTAAAGAATACCATAATGTTTTACAGCAGTTCTAGAAACAAAAGGACATTGTCCAAACCTTGGCATTGAGCATGTCAATGCAGAAATGACAGAGGGCTGCTTTGAAGAAGTATTCCTTCGCGCTGTATTTCAGCAAGGGACTATCCATGGCACTGGTTCCAACCTGGAGATGGTAGAAAAGAAGGAAATCAGGAAGAGGGACTGGTTTTGAAGGATTTTTTTTTTTTTAAATGAAAGAAAATGATGTGGTACTTAGATTCTCATAGATAGGATTCAGTACCTGCCACAAAAGAGATATATGAAGATACCTGGTTTGGTTTTCTTAAGAGAAGCCAGCAAATCTTACATATTGAGGAGTCCAAATATGGCAAATGCAGAGCAGAGAACTGGGAAGACGACAGGGATATTGTAATTATATTAATATGTGTCATTAGTGTTTTTATTGATTTGTATCCCACTTTTATTATTTTTTACAAATAATTCAAGTCAGTGAATCTGTTCAACACACTGCCCTCCTCCTATTTTCCCCACAACAACAACCCTGTGAGGTGAGGTGGATTGGGTTGAGAAGGACTGACCCGAACTCACCCAGCTGGCTTTCATGATTAGGGTAGGACTTGAATTCACCATCTGCTGCTTTCTAACCTAACCGCTAGAACAAACTGGACTGCTGCTGATCAATTAAACAGTTTTCTTGCAAATGTTTTATCCTTGCAAAAACAAACCAATGACGTGATGTGTTGCGCTGATTTGATTAGCAAAACCACATTCTCTAAAACTGAGGGCAGAAAACAGACAGGAATAGAACTAGCAAACAAGTCTTTTTGAGCAAAATACAGCATTTTAAAGACATGATTTTTTTTTGTTCCAGTTTTTTTTAAATGCACTGAAGTCTTTGAATCATCCCCATTCCTCTGCTCCAAATTTGAAGGGGAAGATTCTGGAAAGGGGACGTGTTCTTAGAATTGCTCTGTGAAGGGGCTCACAATGCCACAAGATACCAGGAACATCCCCAGAAAATCATGTACGATGGCTTCCTCTGAACCTAACGGAAGTTTTACACAAAGAACGTAAGTTTCTACCTCTTGTGGAGGCAAAATGGCTGGAAGAGGAGGCTGGGGAAGGGTCCAGTAAGAAAGGTCAATTAAAGTTCTCCAGACATGTTGAGGACTTGGCCATCCCTCCCATTACATTATGGCTTTATGGCATCAGAGATTCTTTCAGTCTCTTCATCATCTCTGTCATAGAATCCGACACAGCACATGTGCTTCATGTCCCATCTATTAAGCGATGTTCTCCCACAAGCTCTGAGGCAAGTTTGGTGTGTGTCTATTTGGCATTGACTGTCTGGGTTATGAAGTGTGTATGTTATGCTTATTCTTGGGTTTGTTTCTTGGGTTTGTCCTTTAATGTATATATTTTTCAATCAAGTGTTGAGCTGGGCAGTCTTATAAATGAGGAAACTTATGAATTTCCTGACATTTAGCAAAAACAGAACTAATCACAATATGTTTGTAGAAACCACAGAAGAGGCATCCCTGTTTCTCTTAACTCAAAATTCAGAGAGCCTTGCCTTCATTAAAACTGGCAAATCTCAGCTCTGATAAATTCTTGGTTTCACACCTCTGTTGTGGTTCAGTATGTTGAAGAGGTGCAGTTTTACGAGGGTTCAGTGGAAGGAGGGGAAAAAGAACAGAAGCAACGAGACCTGCTCATAGATTTCAATAGCTTTCTGGTACTGCTCCAGCTGAGCTGCATAGGTAGCCACTTTCAGCAAACATTTGTTGGCAGAGCTGCAGGAAGAAATGAAAAGAAAAAGGATTGGAGGCAATTGGACAAGGGAAGACCAGCACCTTCTCTTCCCCACCTGCCAGCACAACCTCCATCATGCCCGCCTGGGCAACATTAGTGGGCCCCAAGACAAAATGCAAACATGACTTTAAAAAGTAGCTTGCATGGGAGATAGTTGCATTTTAACCAAGGCTTCTCTTGATAGTCTAGAGAGACTGAGAGTAGAACTGCACCTCCCAAGGCAAGCATCAAGATGACGTGTCTATAATGAAGATTTCCAGAAAGTGCCCCGAGCAACCAGGATCTCTGCTTTAAGCAGGAGCCAAGATCTTTTCAAACTTGAGTACTAGCCTGAGGGCGGAGGGTGACTTAAGAGGCATTTCTGACTTCTTAGGTCTTGAAGCGGCTGACTAAGCAATAATCCTTTCTCCATGGTAACTAAATTCAGAATAATCCATTCAGGCTAGATTACACATAAGGAGGTGGACCCTGGGTGTAAATAATTATGAAAAGTATGATGCCACCTTGGATGGCTGGTGGCCTGAAAACACTCCCACTGCCTTGTTGTTAGCCGCCTAGCTTTTGAACTTGTAACCTGATTCGTTTTGACTTGTAACTTTTAACTTGTTCCTAAGCTATGCTTTTTTATTTGTGTGTTTATATGGTTTTCATTAATTTGTTGTAAAATGCCCAGAGTCACTTAGGTGAGAGGAGCTGTGTAGAAATTTCTGGGAGTGATGAAGCTGCTCATTCTGATTCCAGAGATAACATATGGCTGAGGCACCAGTCAAGCTGTGATAATTTTGTCCACAGCTCCTATAGCAAAGGTCTTCAAACTTCAAGCTATGCTGGCTGGAGAATTCTGGGAGTTGAAGTCCACAAGTCTTAAAGTTGCCAAGTTTGGGGACCCCTGTCCTATAGCAATAGGAACAGGAACAGCACTTAAGACTTATAGACTGCTTCACAGCACTTTTACAGCCCTAAGCAGTTTACAAAGTCAGCCTCTTGCCCCCAACAATCTGAGTCCTCATTTTACCGAGCTTGGAAGGATATAAGGCTGAGTCAACCTTGAGCCAGTCAGGATCGAACTGCTAGCAGTGGGCAGAATTAGCTTGCAATGCTGCATTCTAACCACTGCACCTCTCTATGAAAAATCTTTGATGGAAATGTATACATCTGGGGCAGATTTCAAACGACTGCACCATATCTCCACCACTGCCCCAAACGGACCAAGTCATTTTGGTCTAAGTTTATAGAAAACTATATTTCAAACCTGCAGCAGCCATTCACATGGAGAAAGCAAAAAAAAAAAAAAAAAAGGTCTAATAAGCAGTCAAAATAAGGCTGGATTCATAGTGTGAGCTTTAAGTCAGAGAAGTACAGCACATGCTTGTGAAAACGTGAAATACCAGCCAAGCCAGAACCACATTCTCATTGCTTTCATATCCCCCAAAGCACAGCTATGAGGAAATATTACTTTAACTTTGCTTCAGGGAATTGAATCATAAGATCAACTCAAAATATTATGTTAGCCTGCCATCAGTGGAACACAAAAGTCCCCTAGCCATTTCCAAAACACATAAGCTATCCATCCAGCTTCGATCCTTTTAAGCCAGTCTATTTTCTGACAAACAGGAATGGAACCATCCTAAAGCAGCCCAGAGCAGAAATGGAAACAGGAATGCCTGAATTACCTGTTTGATTCTTCACCTTTATAGTAATCTGCAGCTTGTTCGTAATGAGCAATTGCCTGGAAAGGAAGAAAAAAGGGAAATGGAAAGAAAACTGAGCAAACTTTTTCCTTAGCAAACTCTTCCAAGGAGGTTCATAGCCAGTATTCCTTACACAATAGGACCTTGCATGCCAAAACTACCACACACACACAGTTTTTTCCCTCATGCCATCACTCTGCTGAACACCTCATTCTCACAGTACTGTCTTATGCCTAAAAGTATTCATCCAGGCAGTAGGGCTGTGTCACTATTATCCTTCTCATCTTTTCTACTACCATCTCCTATTGGTACCTCAGGATTATATTACCTTGTTGTTTGTATGTACACCAAGAGCTCGTACACCAGAGACAACATTCTTGTGTGTCTAGTCACCCTTGGCCAATGAAATACTGCATTCTATTTAATGGCCCTAGCCTTTCTCCATTTTGGCAGTTAATTGTAACTAGGTCATTTGCAATGGGAGGCACGACCCCTCTCGTCTTTCCAGTCAAAAGCTGCTCAAAACTTTCAAATGAACTTTTAGTTCCAACTGTAACTCTGACTGCAAACTGGTTTTAAAAAAGCACTAAACCTAATTCCTGGAGCCCCACCAGTCCCCCTTCCCTGCCCATCCGCCAACTAAATTTAGTTTAGTCAAGTTTACTATACTTCACTTTACTGTCATTGCACCTCGTACAACGAAATCAAACACCATCTTCAGTGCTCATCATGACCATGAAAATAAACACACACATCCTTCCCACTCTACACACTGAACCGAAAAACCCCAACACCACATCAACACTGTACTATACAGTAGAATTCAAAAGAGCTCCTTCCCCGGGATCCGTTAGCAAGAGGAGAATTGAAAATGAACTTTTCCAAAGTTCTCACAATCTCAGGGTAAAGCCGCCAGAGTCGCTGTTACAGTGAAAGGGGCAGCATATAAATTGAATGGATAAATAAATAGCACATCATCGTAGACTCAGGGAGAGAGGGAAAGACAGTGGGGCCTGGAATGCTAAAGTCCTTGGGGTCACGAAGAGTCGGACACGACCATTGTAAGCAAGCTTGTTGAGACAGGGTCTACATGACCCACCTGTTCAATCGTACCTTTTCAATGTCCACCAACTCAGTCTCGTAGATCTCAGCTATGGTGATATGGTGCTTGGCTGCAATGGTGAAACGGCCCTGAAAAAGAAAAGCCAGGGAAATAGAATGAATCAGAAACCAACTTTTGGGAATAATTGGATGTCTGTGTCCCACCCGGGGAACCTCCTCAGCTATATTGAAATCAGGAAATTATCCTGACCCTCCAGATTCTGTAAAGGTCATAAAATTAGGCACGGCTTATTTAACAACCACCTTGCTTAGCCACAGAATTTCTGATCCCGACGGTGGTCATAACTCAAGGACTACCTGTAGTTTCCTGCAAATTCTGCAGCAAGTAGCATGAAGAGCCATTTACCTCTAATGGGGGTGTTTATTTCATCTATGGGCAATTCCAATGCACAAACCTTTGTCAGCATTATCACAGTACTATGCAATTGGTGTGTCAGCCATATACCCCCCCCCTCCCCACACACATACCATTTGTGGTTCCTTGCTTGGGAGCCACGTGTTAAAAAAACCCAGCATGGAACTTGTGAAAAGCCACCCTCTGTGGGCTTGCGAAGTGAGAATTTTTTTCCAAGCCTAAAATATTCCGTTTTTAATTAAGAAGGGAGCTTCTGAATTATATGAGCCACTTACCATGTCTGTGTAGATCTCAATAGCTCTGAGGAGACAATTAATGGCCTCTATTAAAAAAAAAACAGAAAAACAAAGTAAGCCATTTTAAATACAGTAACACGAAGAAACGAAGCCATTCATCAATGCAGCTCAGGCTAACTTCCCTGAAAGGAACAGAAGGCAGGAATATTTATAGCGTATTTTCTTTTTTTGGAGGAGATCAATAAGCACTTAAGGAAAAACTGCTGATTTCTTCTTGGAACCGGGACAGAATATCTTGAGAACGGAAGAGACTTTTCTGCGTGGTTTGGCATGCTTCCTGGAATGAGAATAGGGCATGAAGTTGGGCACCAGGCTGGGGTTAGGGACAGACCGAACTGGCAAGGATAAGCAACCCTTGGAAGGGTTTCAAATTCTGCCATCACATGGCTGCGTGAAGAACTGCAACGTTTAACCTGTAAAGGACATCCTCGATTTACAAGTTCGTTTAGTGACCGTTCAAATTTACTTGGGGGGGCGGGGGGGGGGGGGAGGAGAAGGATGACCCGTGGCTGTTTTTTACAGTTGCAATTTTTGCAGCATGCCCACGATCATGGGATCAAAATTTGGATGCTTGGCAGCTGACTCCTATTTATGACTGTTGCTGTTTCCCTGGGCCACATGACCTTCGGACAAGCCAAGCCAGCGGGGAAGTCAGGTTCGCTTAACAAGCATGTTACTGAGTTAAAGGGTGGCGACTCATTTAACAACCAAGGCAGGAAAGTTCGTAAAATGGGGCAAAAAATCACTTCAATTCTCATTGAACAACATAAATTTTGGGCTCAATTGTGGTTGTACGTCAAGGACTAGCTGTACTGATATTCCGGAGAATTGGGTGACTTCAATTCCAGCTTTTAAAAATAACTGTCAACATTCCAGAAAACCTCCACTCCAACCAATAACTCCCGAGACAGGCATCTTCTCAAAAGTTCTGTTTTTATTTGGAACTGGCACATCTGGGAAATCCCAAATCTGAAAGTTCCGGGCTTCCTTGCAATAAGTAAAAATTACAAATCCACCCCCTGCACCCATCATCACGTCACATGCCCCAATCACCATCTGTTCCAGCTTGAGACGTCCTCTCACCCAGGTGCAGAGATAACATGACCTTGACTTAGAAAAAGAATGTTATTATGTCTAACCACATACGCTCGAAGAAATTCCCCCCTGCCATTTTCCCAGGCTCAAGAATGTGGCAGAGTGGGAGCATCTGGTCTCAATATGGCTTCCAAAGCTGACAATAACCCTTCCCTAGTCCTTCTGTTTTGAAGGGATGCTTGCTCCAAATACGAGACAAGTACCTTGGCTAACTCAAGCTTATCATTATTTATTTTCAGGGTTAGCTGTGTAGCTGGGAGTCAAGTGACATAGGAATTACACATACGTTTAATTTCCATCGTAGTGGAGCACCTTTTAACTGGTAGAGGAATTTCAGCCTGGAAGAATAAAGAGTTGCACCTAATGCCAAAATATCAAAGCAAGCAGCAACACAGGGGGGGAAAAAAAACTTCGAGTAGACAACCACTGTTCCTCTTGGGCAGGAATCGGCAACCTTAAACACTTAAAGAGCCACAAAGGTCCTAACCAGACCCCCACACACACACCAATTCAATTCTGGAGCCGACCGGAGGTCTGTTTCCCTCACCATAGAGTTTCCTCCTAGCAAGGTGTCCTTTTTCCTCTACCTGTCCTAACCAAAAGCCCTATCAATTGTGGAGCTGACCGGCAACAGGGAGCTGCAGCAGAGGGATGAAAGAGCCACATGCGGCTCTAGAGCCGCAGGTTGCTGACCCTTGCTCCTGGGCGACACCTCAAAAGACCTATATTTCCTGTTATATAAACTGGCATTATTCCAAGTATTTTTTTTATCAAATTATAAGCAGGAGAAAGTTTCCACGTTCCACCTTTTCCTGCTCAAGAGAGGGAATTTTGTCAATGCCTCAAAGGAGTCCTCAGAGCATCCTAGCCTGTCCCTAGCTTCAATACACTGTTTTAACAAGAGAATGAACTGACCACTTAGGGCTTCCCAGAACCAGATTTCCCCTTCAAGATCCAAGCTCTGTCCAATCTCCAAGACAACACAACTGCATCCTAATTTGTTTTTCTTTGGAACACCTATTCCATGTGGACAAGGACACACACACAGACACACACAGGGGGTACAGATTTGTAACTGACACTGTGTGGTTCCAAAGCATCAGAATTGTTTCCTTTACCAGACTCCGATCCCAGGAAAAGCCTTGCTTACTTTAAAAAAAAAAAAAAGGCAACCGAAAGGCGTCAAGCATCATATTAAAATCCTTGGAGAAACTTGGTACAACAGCTTGGATCGTCTCTTATTTCATCTCCCTCTCATGGCCGATAATCAGCTTCCAAGCCTCCAAAAAGATTAAACAAATCTCTGGTGAGGATTAAATGTGTTTTTCTCCTCAAGTAACATTTTCATCTTTCCAAACTATTGTTTGAGCCACAAGAGCTACTGAAAACAGATCTCTTGATTCAATTGCCCACCGTTTTCTCATTGACAAGTGCTAGCAACAAGGTGCAAAAAAAGGATATCTCTTCCCAGAAACAGACTCAAAAGCAAGAAGTTGTGCCTAGACAAATTGTGGGTCAGTTTGTAGATCTTGCCAGGTGTTGCCTTCGAGAGAGAGACCCCCCTGCTTCCCGCAAAAAAGGTAAAAGCTCAGATTTACTCTAAGCTACACAAAAAGCCAACTTCTGGGCAACCCAAGATCACCCAAGCCTTCCTAAACTTAAATGGTAGGACATTAAAATGAAGTGTGCGCATGGATTAGAATTAGGCATTTTGCAACAAGGAGAGGGTTGCTAAACTGCAACACTGCACCTAAAGGAAGATATCTCTGTGTATCCTGTCAGGAGGTGAGCTGGTGAGTTTTTGCTCTTTGGCATTCTAGCAACATGCAGCTTGATGGCCTATTTAAAGGCAGATCAAGTCGGTTAAGGATTAAGAGACAAAGTGCAGCCCACTAATGACATCGGATTAACAAAGCAGATACTCAGAAGTAGAGAATATTTGCAGTTTAGGGCTGAACTGTGAGGTCCTTGGTGCTCGGTGAACTTGGTGGATTTCTTGCAGATGTTTCATGACCTTACCAGGTAATATTATCAGTTGGTGGAGAGGAGGAGGAGGAGGGGAGGAGGATGACCACGGCAACAACTGTGGGGTTCTTGGTGCTTTCTGAACTTGCTGGTTTTCTTGCAAACATTTCATGACCCAACTAGGGAACATCATCAATGCTATGTGATTATGCTACTACTGATGATGTTCCCTAGTTGGGTCATGAAATGTCTGCAACAAAAAACAAGGCTCAGAGAATACCAAGGATCCTGGATACTCAAAATAGTTTCATCCCCTATGATGTATTTAAGCAGAATCCTACTCCTCATATTTTCTTATTTGAGCTGGACCAGGAAACCATGATTCACTGTCTCTCAAGAGAAGCCAGGGCCTTGAAGCTATATCCATAGGCCACGGAGATGACCTAACAACAGAAGGTACTGCACATCTGGATGGCAGGGTCATGTGTGCCTTGGCCCCTGAAGCCGTTGTTTAGTTCAGTTCTTGCCTTCCCCCTCCTAGTCATGCTTGAAATGACCAAAAGGGGAATAACTATCAATAAGTCCACAGCTATGTTGACTTATTTGGGAGGGTGGGTGTGTATGTGAAAGGAAATATATTATGTGTTGAAGCCTAAAGCATTGTTGGATAAACTGCATGCTGGAAACTTACATACTGTAGATCAGGGAAGTCAAATTCAAGGCCTTGATGGCTCTATTCGGCCCCCAGGGGTGCTTAGATTTAGCCCGCAGGGCTGCCCTGGAAAGGACTGGCCTGCGGTGCCTCTGCCAGTGGAAACGGAGCTCAGGAGGGTCGTGCGTGGTCCTCCCGAGCTCGCTTTTAACTGGCAGAGGGTTGCAGGAATCCACCTTAGCTGAAAACGGAGCTCAGAAACAGAGTACTCGGGCCATCACAGGCGCCTCCGACAGGAGAGATGTCGAACTGGCCACGCCCTCCCTGGCCACTCCCACCAAGGTCAAACACAATCCTGATGTGGCCCCAAAAGAAATTGAGTTTGACACCCCTGCTGTAGATTAAACCGGTTTGCATAGGTTTAGTGGACGTGATGGGAGACATGAACGGCTCATCCTTATGCCCCAAGGGGTAATCCTCTCTTATTCTGCTAAGGCTGCAGGAGGGCCTTACCCCCTTTTACTTACCTTGAGGATCAGCCTTTTTGAAAGCATTGCCAGCATCCACAAAGCTCATGGCTGCGTCATGTTTGTTCTGAAGCTGGAGATGGAGCTGAGCCGCCTGACAGAATGCGTTCCCAGCAGCTGCGAGAGGAAGAAGAGAGTCAGGGGGGAGAATGAAAGGCTAGGGACGTTTTAATAAATAACTTAAAAGTTGAAAACCAGGGCTAAATTCTGGAGAGTCTCTAGTTTATTCTCCTCTGCTAGAAACAAAAGGGTAGCAGGAAGGAAGATCCTTGGAATATATAATCTTAACTTACTTCGTTATCATTGCTATCAAATCTTAGGTTGTACAGCTCTTTCTTAAAACTGCCACAGCTTTAGGCAGTGGCAATTCTACAGCCAATGAGGTTAGCGTGAATATTAGTCATTGTTCCATGAAACTAGCCAGAGCAGCATTTGCCCTGCCCTTCCCGGTTCTGTAAGGTTGTAAAGTATGCCACAGTGTGGGACACAGGATCAAGCAGGCTACATACCACTCCAGTTCTTGGCCATTTTGAACATATTAGCTGCTCTGGCATAGATATCACAGGCTTCTTCAATCCTGGAGGAGCCACCTCTAGGGAGGAAAAGAATACAGCGCATTAGCAGAGAGCAGGTAGAATCGTTTAGTTGCAAAAGTTTAGGAGATGACTAGGCTGAGCCAGAGGGAGGGGTCAAACGTGTCATCAGTCTAGAGCCCCTTCGTGCCCACATGAGATCTAAGTCCAGCCCACCTTGAATTCCATTGACTCTCATCTACTGCCAATTGGCTTTGATTATCAGTAGCTCAGATTCTTATAGAGAGCTTAAACTTGCAATAAATATCTATGCCTGTTTGAACTGCCTAGAGATCTCCTGATTTCCCTGGCGCTTCACAAGAAGTATCTAAAAAAAACCCCACTCTTTCTCCATACTGAATGTCCATCAGTTGTAGCACTCAACATGTTGGCAAACAAAAGAAAGAATATACTTAGGTGTGTATATAAACACCTACATGTTTATACCTTTTTGAATAAGAAGCTACTATTAGTCACATCATTCCAATAAAAACTCGGCATGCAATTAAATAATGCCATGGCCATAGGGGGCTCAAATACAGGCTGTGTATTTCACAACAAGGAACTTGAATCAAACGGAAGGCAAATATAGCTTTATTTCAATCCAGATAGTAATATAATGTATGAACAAAACAATTGTCTAAAATATATCCCTTGATAAGACCTTAAACTGATTAAATTAGATCCGCATTTCACTTTCACAATGCTTAGAAAATACTAAAGCACAAATCTTTGGAAACATCAAGTCTTCCTTTTTCCCCCTCTTAAAAATAAACTGTGTGCTACTGAATTGTATTAAATAGACTCCAACATAAATACTAAAAAATGGAGCTTTAGACTTATAGCACAGTCAAGTCACACAACGTACTTGATTAGATTTTAGTGTTTCAGTTCAAACAGCATCAGCTACTTTTAAAACATACAACTTAAAAGTGCTAATGCTTTAACTGTGCCCACTACAATTAAATATATTAAACTAGACCTCAAGATTGGCGCTCAGGAAAAATAGTTGATTCATATTTTCCAGAAACCACACATCCTATCTGCCACAAAAAGTTGCACCTGGCTATGCCAGCTCTGCTCTAATATGAGTTTGTTAGAAAGCTTAATTCTATCCTTTCACTCAAACATACGGTATTCCCTTCCAGAAAGCAATTTCCCTGCTCTGTCACTAGAAACCTACGATTCATTTTCTTTGAGAATTATTTCCAGATGGCAGTCAGACTTTGCCAAATGGCAGAGTTTCAACCAAATAAAATCCAGGAAAAGAAAGTATTTTTAGTTAATGTTCCCTTGAAACATGAGAACAGAAGGGAAGAGGCCAAATTAAAGGGGCCAAGGAACATAGAAATAATATCTCAATGCATGTATTTTGAGATGTTAAATTTCTTCAGTCAGTTCTGAAAAATGTACAGAATCCAATTTGGGAGATTTCCAAGCCATAGTGGTTGGAAAGCTTCCAGCCTCTAAGGAAAGTTGAGTTGTCAGTCATGGCTTAGGTCAGAGACATGAGTGATAAATTCCAGAAAACATTTTAGCTGTTACCCAAGATACATGAAGTATGCGGACCTGGGAACAATTCACAGGGCTGGATGCAAAGAAGCATTTCAAATACAAAAAACCTCAGAAAATTTTGGATAATTAAATAGAGCTTAAAAAGTGGATCATTGTATATCCAACATATAAGCCAAAATGTTTTCTCAGACTACAATTCTGCACATTTTATCCTTGTAACTAAGGATAATTTCTTAAAGTAATCCAAAACACTGCCTGCCAAATAGTTAAGAGGACCTTCTTGCAACAAAGAAAACATACTATTTTCTTATCTTTTCTGAAGCCAAGGTCATTTTTAACATGGAAGGGATTTATGTACTGCCTTATACTAGCCGGTCAGTGACATATGAACAAAATAAATGAGTATAATAGACAAATATTTTAATCCACACAATGCATTAGCTGCCCTCACGGGTCCAAAGCATTTAATCAAGCATGCATTTTTAAGTCCTTTAAAAGCAACACATTCCAATTTACATAGTTGGCATTTGCTATACATGCTGTGGAAATTGTCTCTTAGGATCTTATTAGTTTTGTAATGGACAGAAGGAATCTAGAGTAAGTTTGACTGGACCACAAACCTTGGCCAATTTAACAGTCAGAGTTCTTATCCCGGGAATTTCATTTTGCTATGAGGTATGTAGATAATTTCAAAGACCTCCTTTCATAGTATTTCCATAATTTTTCTGGGAGTAGAGATTTGTGAATTTAAGTATTGCTCTATGCAAATCCCACCCAGTTACTACCAGTATGTGACCTTAATTGCCTCTGTGCACATAATTATTCCCAGCAAACCTAGCACAAAAAAAGCTAGGTGAGATCATTATTGCTTGCAGAGGAAGAATCTGGAATCTTTATAATCTATCACAGTTTCTCTACCTTCTTCCAGGTAATACACACCATCAATGCTGGCAAGAAGATGGAAACCAATCTACAATTATTGCTACACCAGGCTTTTATTCACAGCCTGTGGGGGAAGAAATAAATGCCCGTGTCCTGCTGCAGAAATGTGTGCCACCTCTCAAGGCCCAGACTGACATTATAGATAATAGAAGGAATCAACCTTTGTCATATACCCTCCTTTGTCTCTTTGCCCATCTCCCACTTGGCAACAGCTGGTTGCGCTGCCTGTGGGAGGAAACAGACATACAATTTTTTTTTAAAAAAAATGCTCTTCTACCTACTTACATCATGCTTTCAGGGGGAAAAAAAAAACAATTTCATCCGAACTAGAGACATTACTCAGGTGCATGAAGAAATAAACCTTAAGCAATTGGTTGGGAAATATTTTGCCCCACTTAACTGACCTACTTTTGACATAGGGCAACTATTAACCTCAGTGACTTGGTTAAGATATCTCTATTCTAAATTTGACTTCTGCATTAAACCACTCACTTAGGAAGGCTCATTGTAGTATGTGTGCGTTTTATTCTCCAGCTCTTTCTGAAATGCAATGGGGCTTTCATTTGCTTGGTTTTGTAAGTGAGGGCTATTTTTTGTGTTCTATTATGCTGTCCAAAGTCGCCCTATTGGGGAGATGGGCGGCAGATAAATTTAATAAATACAATGTAATGTGCCTCACTTGCTTGTAAGCAATCCCTTCAATACTTAGAAGAATGTCCTTCCATGAAGATAAGCTGGATCAATGCAAATCTTGTGTGTCTAGCTTACTGTGATCTGCAAGCTCCTAACACTACAGGTGGTCCTTGACTTACAACTACTCATTCAGCAACCACTGCAAGTTATGACAGCACTGAACGAGCGGTAGTTGCAAGCGGTCCTCCAAGTTCCAATGACTGTGGTGCCCTCATAGTTACACGATCATGACGACACAAGCACTGGGCAATGGGCTCACACTTATGGCGGTTGCAGCCATTCATAATCACAGGATTGCCAGCTGTGACATTCCTCGATGGCTTCCCACAAGAAAAGTCGATGGGAAAGCCAGCAGGGGAAGCTGCAAGTTAATCCCATGAATTGCTACCCCCATTTTTTCTCAAGAGGAGCCCTACTCCCAGCTCACTAGTGCCTGTCTGCAGCACCCGCACCTGTCAACAGCTCTCGCCAACCAGCTCACACTCCCTACAGCCCATCCATCACCTCTGCAGGTTCATGGCATATGCCTGCAGCTCTTGCCAGCCCCCTGTGCTTCCCAGTGCCAAGAGCACCCTCCACATTCCTTGCCTGGAGCTCCCATCTCTTCCCACTTAACGAGCCACACAGTCCTGTAGTTATGATGGCAACCGGGACTGACATCACTAACTGGAGTGGTCACATGAGGTTACACTTTACAACCATATCACTTAGCACCAGAAGATTTGATCCCACTCACAATCATAACTGCCTGTAGAACAGGCTCAGCAGAATTTGAATTTTAGTCAAATGAAAATTCATGGAGGCAGAACAATGAATGAGAAACTACACTGTTGTCCTCTAATAACATCATTCATACCTGTCATTCCTTAAGATTAAATTAGCATAGGAAATGTATCCTCTTTATGACCTCCTTCAATCCCATTTTGCCAACCACTAAAATCTCATTTTTGTTATACTGGGTTTCAAATAAATAGCGCATTAAATCAGAATAAGACTAGCTGTTCTACAGTGCTGAGCCCGGCTGCCTGCTCAATTTTTTTAACAATAATATTTCTACTGTCTTGATAGTAAAAAAAAATCTACCAGAACCATATTACTACTGAGACTCACACTTTACAACTTCTTTGAGTTCCTGGCAGCCTTGCCCACATATTTTCAGACAGTTGTTGATTGGGTACTTGATTATCTTTCAGCATCTTTTCTAGATCAGCATAAGAATAAGAAGAACAACTATGCCAAATCAAATAGCGAGCAAAGCCCACTCCTTCACAGTCCTCCTCCTGCGGTGGTTCACTTAACAACGGTGGCAAAGGCGGTCGCTAAACGGTGGCAAAACTTCCTCAACTCGTTAAGGCTAGCAAGGACAACTACAATCACTCCATGCATACCTGAAAACAAATGACTGGTTTCTCCCTAATTACTTGTATGAGGGCCATTTTCTGTATTATTTATGTTGTGGCTTTGTGTTTTTTGTTATAGATAGCACCAGCAGGAGGAAAATCAATTTCGCTGTATATACGTACAATGACAATAAAGGTTGTTTTCTTCTTCTTCCTTTTGTTAACAAACCCCCTTCCTGCCTGGCCACACCTAAATTTGGGGGGGGGGGGGGCGCTCCCTTGTGGTCGTAAGTCGAGGACCGCCCGTACCAGAGTCCGCCCCAAAAACCGTTTTCTGCCCTCAGCTCGGTCACACAAAATCCCCACCGCGAACCTGCCGAAGGGAAGGAAGCGCCGCAAAGCAACAAGGCCCGACTCCAGAGACCCGGGGCCCGCCTGACAGTTCGGCCGGACGCCTCGCTGCCCCGCTCACGGCGGGAGAGGCCCAGGCCCGCTTCCGCCACCAGCCAGCCCTCCGTCCCCTCCTCTTCTGCGTCGTCGGTTCTTCCCGCCTGACAGGCCGCCGCCCCCTCCCCCTCAGGTTCCGGCGGCGGCGCTGGGCCTTACCCAAAGAGCCCCGAGAAGAAGCCGTGGGAGCCGCGGACCTTCTTGTCCGCCTCGGCGAGCAGCTGCAGCGCCTCCTTCTCCTTGCCGCTGGTGTCCATCGCCATGGCCGGCGGAGAACGGGCCCGCGCCTCGCGAAGAAGCCGAAGCTGAGGGGGAGGGGAAACTAGAGGCCGGACGGACGAGCGCAACCGCTTCCCCTCACCGCGGTCTTTCTCCCTTCAGGCTTGGGGGAGGGGGGGAGAGAAAGAGAGAGAGAACAGACGTCGGCTGACGCCTCACGTCGGCACGCACAGCCAATGGGCGGCGGCGGCGGCGGCTGTAATTCCCGCCCCCCCATTGGTAACGTCACCTAAGCCGCGCCCTCTGGGCCGCCGACGCACGGCCTCCGTTTGATTCTCCCTCACGTGACCCTAGGCCGTGCTGACTCACCAGCGTCACGTGAGGAGGCCGGCGATGTCCACTACAGCAAGGGACGGCCGCTCGGGTGGTAGAGTCCAGGAGAGGGGGAAGGTCCAATTGGACTGTACCATTATTTTTTTATTTACGGGGGAGGGAGTTGAAATCTAATGCATAGGCTCAAAGTAACTGGAACTGCGGACTTTCCAAATGGGCGCTTGATCCGCAGCCAGATTGGTTATGGATGATGGGAGTTGGAGGCCAGGCCTTCCTCTTGGTGTACCCAGCCAGAAAGTTCTTGGTCGCTTGAAAATCAGTGGAAAGAGCACATTGTGCAGGCGCCAGATTTGCAAAATTGCAATAGTCTGGCCTTTCTTGATTTGCTCTAGTGAAGGATTGTGGCCATCTGAGGATCTTCTAGATCTATGGGGGAGGGGGGTCTCCAAAGTTGGCAATTTTTTTAAGACTTGGGGACTTCAACTCCCAAAATTCCTCAGCCAGCATGACTGGGGAATTCTGGGAGTTGAAGTCCCCAAGTCTTAAAGTTGCCAAATTTGGAAATCCGTTATCTCTCTTGTAGAGGAAACCAGAATCCCATTTTCCAAATGATTGAAATCCAAGCATGCTGGCTGGGGAGTTGAAATCCACACACCCGAAACCTATCAAGATTGAAAAACACTGATCTAGCCCACTTGAATTGGTTGGACTTTTGGCCTAATCCAGAAAGATCCTTAAACTGTAAGACACGGGTCTTCAACCTTGGCAAGTTTGAGACTTGTGGACTTCAACTCCCAGAATTCCTGAGCTAACATGACTGGAGGAGGAATTCTGGGAGTTGAAGTCCACAAGTCTTAAAACTCTCAAGTTTGAACACCCCCATTATAAACCATTCTAAAAGAGCCAGTGTGTAAAGACAAGTCTATCTGTGCCTTCACATCACTCTCAACCCCTGGGGAGTTCCTGGGCTAGTTGCTGCCCTTTTTCTTGGTAACATTTTCAGAAGGGATTTGCCACTGCCATCTTCCTAGGGCTGAGAGAGTGCAACTGGCCCAAGGTCACCCAGCTAAATGCCTAAAACAAGACTACAACTCACAGTCTCTCTCTGTTTATTAGTCTGGTGCTGCTTTTAGCCACATATCCGAGTGGCTCTCTTAAAGACAAGGATGGTTGTGAAATAAATCATAGGTTAAATCTGATTAAAAGTAGTGTTTCTCCATGCAGTGCATGCTTGTTGCAAAACTTTGCTCCACGAATGCATACTGTTCAAGCCCCTCAAGAATCAAAGGACAATATCGAGGTCCTTTTGAACTCTCTTATACTGTCACCCAATCCATCAGAATAAAGATGGAAGGGACCTTGGAGGTCTTCTAGTCCAACCCCCTGCTGAAGCAGGAGATCCTATACCATTTCAGACAAATGACTGTCCAGTCTCTTCTTAAAAACCTCCAGTAATGGAGCACCTACAACTTCTGACAGCAGCCCATTAATTGTCCTCACTGTCAGAAAGTTCCTCCTTAACTTCAGGTTGCTTCTGTCTTTGATTCCATCCATTGTTTTCTTGTTCTGCCTTCTGGTGCTTTGGAAAATAAGTTGACTTCCCTCCTCTTTGTGGCAGCCCCTCAAATACTGGAATCCTGCTGTCATGCCTCCCCTAGTCCTTCTTTCCTCTAGACTAGCCAAACCAAAATCCTGCAATGGTTCTTTTTCACTGCTTTCACTGGTCATTTCTCGTTTAGCTCTTGCCCTCAGCATTCTTCTGTGGAAAACCAGAAAGCTACAAGACAGCCTTTGCCAGGGAAGTCCAGCATCCAGGCAGCAAATCCCAAATGCTGAGGACACTTTTGAAGGGGAAAAAATGTTAACACCACAATAGCAAATAAATAAATATATCTTTGCAGCCATTGCACTGCAAGCTGTGAAAGGGATTTCTAACAACTCCGCCAGATAAAGGCATCCTTTGCTGCTTGCCGGCTAAGTAGGAAAAAGCTTTCAAAACTAAAAGGCAGAAATGGGTTTACCCTGGCTGTCCTTCGGCGGTGAAGGGGGGGGGCTTCTCAATCTGGGGACGCTTTTAGCCCTGCTGTGAACTTTTTAGAGGAGCCCTACAGGAATCACTTCCCCTAAGAAAGGTTAGCCTGTAATCCCATTTTGCTGCACCAGGAGCTGTGAGACCACACAGAACTGGAGGCTGCCCTCTGCTCACCGTAACAAAGGAGTAAGTATCGCTTAAACAGCTGTTATCTCTGTGTAAGGATAGCAGGAATCTGGGGTGCTAAGTAGGTTGCCTTTGTTCCTTGAAAACTTTTCCCTTGCTGTTCAGGCTCTCAAAAGCTGCATTTGACACCTTTGGGGATGTTTTAACGGGAGGGAGAGATGGGATGGGGAGAGTGGAATTCCAAGCAGAAAATTCACCAGTCCCCAAGGAACATTTTGGCTTTCTTGATGGACGGATCCGGTGAATGTCTCGGCAAGATTGGGTTGAGCCTCTGGTGGGAATTAAAACCTGCCTCCCTCCAAATAGGGGTATTTTGAAGCACCTCTTTGGTTGTCGGATGAAATTGATGACGGTGAAACCGATGTCATAGCAGAAATCCATACGGGCAAAATAATACATTCAAATTTGCATCCTCATTTTTAAATTACACTGTTGGCACATGCACGATATTTGAATTTTTTGCCCTTCTTAGGTGGCTGCAGCAGCATAGAGAATTTTTTTGACAAGAATACCGGGCTAATATGCAACGGATAACAGCATTGTCGCATTTCCTAACCTGGCGCATTCCCGTTTTGCTGGATTACAACTCCCATTCATTCACTCCGACCAGCGTGGCCTTTTGAGAGTCACGGGGGGGTTGTGGAATCTCTTTTATGTAAAATAAATAAATAAATAAACCCACAAGGAAGGCTGCGCTAGCAATAGGGGGCTGCAAGCTTGAATGCAATAAATCGTGTACGATTCTGAGATTGTGAGAAACAAGCGATGGAATTAATTTGTGTAATTAATTAAACAGATTAAACATAAAGCGCCTATTCATTATAAGCCAGCCATGCTGAATAGACTATTTAAAATTAACTCAGCCTTCCAAAGTTGGTAAAACAAGGACTCAGATTGTTGGGGGGGCAAGAGGCTGACTCTGTAAATCGCTTAGAGAGGGCTGTAAAAACACTGTGAAGCTGTATATAAGTTTAAGGGCTACTGCTATTTTCCTTCCTTCCTTCCTTCCTTCCTTCCTTCCTTCCTTCCTTCCTTCCTTCCTTCCTTCCTTCCTTCCTTCCTTCCTTCTTTCCTTCCTTCCTTCCTTCCTTCCAAGGTGGGTAAAATGAGGACCCAGATTGTTGGGGGCAAGAGGCTGACTCTGTAAATCGCTTAGAGAGGGCTGTAAAAACACTGTGAAGCTGTATATAAGTTTAAGGGCTACTGCTATTTTCCTTCCTTCCTTCCTTCCTTCCTTCCTTCCTTCCTTCCTTCCTTCCTTCCTTCCTTCCTTCCTTCCTTCCTTCCTTCCTTCCTTCCTTCCTTCCTTCTGAGGTGGGTAAAATGAGGACCCAGATTGTTGGGGGCAAGAGGCTGACTCTATAAATTGCTTAGAAAGGGCTATAAAGCACTGTAAAGCAATATATAAGTTTTATTGCTCTTCCTTTTCTCCTTCCTTCCTTCTTTCCTTCCTTCTGAAGTGGGTCAAATGAGGACCCAGATTGTTGGGGGCAAGAGGCTGGCTTAGAGACGGCTGTAAAAGTGCTGTGAAGCAGTCTATAAGTCCAAGGGCTATCGCTATTGCTATGTTCGCTTAATGTCCAGTGCAAAAAAAAAAAAAGGTTGTAAACTCTGATCTGGTCACGACAGTCCACTTTACAACCGTCATGACTTATGCCCATGATTATGGTCGCAACTCAAGGATTCCAACCGACAAAAAGCTCCTCAGCCAAATCAATCCACAATTCCGTTTGCTTCGAGATTCTTTTCTTTTCTTTTTTCCAAGCAGCTGTGCGAGGTTGGGGTAGCGATACGCCCCAGCAGTGAAAGCAAAGGCAAACTCAAGACAGATAAAAAAATAAAAAATAGCCACGCAACAGATGGGAAGGAAACTCCGTAGGGAAAGCTGAAAGCAGGAGCCATAACGAAGGAAACGGAGATCGCTCCTGGATCACAAAAGGCACGTAATTAACTTTGAAGGCATCCTGATGTTTTCACCGCAGATGTGAGATGGCTGGGGGGGGGATATTCCTTCCCCCCCCTCAGGAATCTGAATACCAAGGATATTTCAAAGTCAAAGCAATTATATTTTATTCAGCAGCAGCCTGTCATCTCAGGATGACATGTGTTTAAAGCTGAGCCACGCTCTGTGGAAAGGAGTTCACAAAGCAATTTTTTTAAAAAAGGAGGATTATAGGGAGTCCTTGATTTACCACCATGGATTTCTGACAATTGCGGAGTCCTGGGGTCATGTGATTTCCCCCACTGCAACCTCCAGACAAGCAAAAATGAATGAAAAAGCCAGATTCTTGGAGAACTGCACAGAATTCCATTTTAACGTAGGCCGATGAGTGTACACATTCGAAGCGACAATCAGGTTATTCTCAGTTTTGTAATAAATTCACTTAACTGCTGGATTACTAACTTCTCAAGTGCAGCGATTCACTTAACAGCCTGTGGCGAGAAAGGTTGTAAGACAGGGAATCATTAACAAATGTCTCACTTAGCCGCGGAAATTTTGGCCTCTGTTGTGATTGTAAGACAAGAAGCGATCTATATATTTTTTTTAAAAAAAAGCAATCCTCATCTTTTGTTATGAAATCTAAAAAGAGAAGTCGTGCACTTTGTTTGGAATTTACTGCTATGGTTTATGGACCCAATCTTGTATAAATCCGTCGTTTTTCATTAAATCCTCCTGCAAGGTGAATTTTTTAGCCCTGTGGCTCTTGAGAAAGTCACTAATGTGTTTCCCCGAAAATAAGACCGTCTTATATTTTTTGGCCATCAAAAAAGGGACCAAGTCTTATTTTTGGGGGGTGTCATCCACTGATTAACCTCAGTTGCGCGCATCACCTCCGGCCTCCTTTTCGCTGTCAGAGGCCTTCAGGAACTTCTTTTGAGGCTGGCAAGGCTTTCCTGAAGGCCGCTGCAGCCGATAACAGAGCTCTGGATTGATCCAGAGCTTTCTTATCAGCTCCAGAGGCCTTCAGGAAAGTCTTGCTGGTCGCAGAAAAAAATGGGCTGGCAAGGCAGGTGTCAGGGTATGCGAGGCCTGGCTATACCTGTCCAACGGTAAGTAGTAGGGAAGCTCCGCCCGACATCCCCACCCTAGCTTAATTTTTACCTGTCCTCTCTGGAGTGGGCAGGATCTTTATTCGGACTTATTTTGGGGGTAGGGCTTATATTAGGAGCACATGTAAAAATCAAGCTAGGACTTACTTTCAGGGTAGGTCATATTTTCGGGGAAATTGGGTATGTAAAATAATATGAAGATCAGATTTGTGTATTGTTTCTGATGCTACTTTGTCTTTTTTCTCCCCCTCTTGATTCTCACTTTAAGACCGCAATGGAAGATGTGAGCTCCAAAAGGGCCAACGACTTCTTACAGAAATGCGTTAAGCTGGAGGACAGTGAGGGGGAGCCCGCAGCTAAGGAGATCTTGGAAATTCAAAGCCTCCCTCTACTGGCTCCGTCCTATCCTCAGACAGTGCAAGGTATGGGAATTTCTCCACAAATTGCTGCACCTAGAACAGTGTTTCTTCAACCCTAGCAGCTTTTAAGACAGGTGGACTTCAACTCCCAGTATTCCCTGGCCAGCAACACTGGGTGGCTCTCTTTAAGTAGATTTATTTATGTATTTCACTATTTATTGATTAGGGATTTTTTTTTGCCCACCTTTATTACTTTATAAGTAAGTCAAGGTGGCAGACATACCTAATACTTTTCCCTCCTCCTACTTTCCCCACAATAATTCTATGAGATGAGTTGAGCTGAGAGAGAGAGAGAGAGCAAAAATGGCCCAAAATCACCCAGCTGGCGTTCTTGCCTAAGGTGGGACTAGAACTCCCATTCTCCTGGTGATTGGCCCAAAGTCATCCAGCTAGTTTTCCTGTTTAAGGTGGGACTAGAACTCTCAGTCTCCTGGTGATTGGCCCAAAGTCACCCAGCCGGCTTTCATGCCCAAGACAGAATACTGATTTCTAGGCCAGCCACTTAAGTACTAAACCAACATCCTGGTAATTTGTAAAGGACAGAGTGATTGTATCATAAAAACTGGGAATGCACCTAAAATAAGAATTGTTATGAGGTCCAAGTAGCCTTACAATAACACTTTCCTGGAAGCGATGTCAGTCTTTGATGATGACGCCCCATCCCAAATCTCCCACCCCAGATCTCCCATCCCAATCCTTTGATATGTTGCCCATTCAACTATGCTGCAATTAACCACAAAGCCTGCGGGTTACTGTGTCCTCTCCTATTCCATTTTGACAGAGGAGATTTCAATGGTTTTCAATACTTGTGCAGTGCCAGCCAATCTGGGCCCCTGTGCCAGGAGGCGGCGCGAGAAAGGTAACAGCCACGACGGGACCAGCACGTCTCTCTACGTCGACCGCCGGAAGTCCAAAGTGTGGAACTACTACACCAAGCTGGGCGACGCCTACGTGGAATGCAACGTCTGCAAGAAGCAGCTGTCCTTCCACAACAGCACCACCACCATGAGAGAGCACCTGGTGCGCAAACACAGCATCCGTGACACCCTCCTCTCGCAACTGAAGGATGACCAGGTGCCAGACCCCGACTATGTGGCTCAGGAGAATGCCATAAAGAGAGCTCGCCAGCTGACCCCTGAGAACAACAATCCCTACCACGCGGTGACCTGCACGGAACCCAGGACAGACGTGATTCTGGAACTGGTGCTAGAGATGATCTTTCGGGACTTGCATCCACTCTCCGTAGTGAAAGACAAAGGTTTTGGCCTTCTCATTGGCTATTTAGAACCTAGCTTTGTTCTCCCATCCCCTGTGCAGCTCTCCAGCATGCTGTGGCATCGATACAATGTCGTCAAGCAACACCTAGAACACTACTTGCAGACAGCTCAGTCAATTGTCCTCTGTGCCGAATTCTGGTTGTCTCACCCCAACCAGAGGTACCTGACCATTGTGACAAATTTTATTGATGGAGAGTGGCGGCGGGCCAGGTGCATCCTGGAGACCCAACAGGTGCACGAGAACAAAGCGGAGAGCAACCTGGGAGATAGGCTGTACGCGGTCCTCACGGACTTCGGGTTGTCCAACAAATCGGTCTTCTGCATGATGCATGACAGCCTGCAGGATCTGGAGGCCAATTCGTCCCACCTGAAATGCGTCTATGGCTGGACCAGCCTGTGCTGCGCAGCTCACTTGCTGCACCTGTGTGTCAAGGCCGGCCTCGAGGTGGAACAGATGCAGGAAGCGTTGACCGCGGCTCGAAGTATCGTCCGTTACTTCCAGCAAGACGCCAAGGCCACTTGCTCCCTCAACAGCAAACTAGAAGCCATCAACAAGACCAAACTGAAGCTGGTGACAGACACCGGGGCTCGGTGGATAACCACCATCGAGATGTGCGAGTGCCTGCTAGACCTCAAGTGGGCCATCATGTCCGTTTTGGAGGAACATCCAAAGGGACCTTCGGTGGTCCAGAATTTAGCCGATCACCAGTGGAAGCTCTTGCAGGACATGGTGCCCGTGATGAGGACGCTGAAGATTGCCACGTCATTCTTGCGAGAAGAACAGAATTTCTCCATCTCCTCCCTGATGCCTTGCATCCACGGTATCATCACCGCCATCGGACAGCAGTCCGAAGAAGCCAGCGGCATCATCAAAATGGTGGTCAGCAATATCAGAGGGGAGCTAACCCAGCGTTGGGGTATTTTGGAAGAAAATAAGTTGCTGGAGAGCCCAGCGGTAATTGCATCGTTTCTAGATCCTCGATTTAAGGAAATGAGGTTCCTCAGCCCAAGTCTACGGAGCGAGTTGCACAAGAAAGTCAAGGCCATGTTGTCCCAGTTCTTCAATCCTCAGACCCCACCAACCAACCCGTTCTGGGTGCCCAATTCTGATTACAAAGCAGAGGTTAACGAAGCAGCCAGCCAGCTAGCTGCTCATAAGGAGAGAAGTGCAAGTGGACAATCTCAAAGTATATATGATATCCTTCTGGGAAAAGACCCTACGGAAAGCATGCCCGAAATCCATCAACAGCTGGAGAACTACATCGTGGAACCGCTCTGCAAGCGTAGCACGAACCCCTTGGATTGGTGGAAGAGCAACGAACATCGGTTCCCCTCGGTGGCCCGACTAGCCCGGCAATATTTGGCTATACCGGCGACAGTTGTACCTCCAGATCAGGCCTTTGCTGCTAGCGAAAGTGTGCTGGAGCACCGGAGAGGCGTGCTGGCCCCTGAAAACCTGGACCAAATCCTTTTCTTGCACCAAAATTTTGACTTTTTAGAATCGATGCGAAATGGGAACGAGAATCTGAGTAAGTCTGGGCATAGCCAGTACTGAAAAACAAACAACCCAGACGTGGGAAGAGCATAGAAATCAGCATATCCTGATGTAGCCAATGCACCACGAAGGGAGGGAGGGAGAAAGAGGAGGATCAGTTTTAAAAAGGATGATTTTCAGGTTACTTTAATCAAACTGGCAGCAGGGTAATGAGTTCATCCTTTAATTTAAAAACCAGTTGTTTCATTCAAATAAACTGCCCTGGGCTTCATTTCCATCAATAGGACACGTGTGGGCTATATTGCAAGTCATAATAATGGCTAATAATCTCGCTTTGAACAGGTTCATAGAGATAAAACTCATAATGCTTATTTATTCTATTTTAATCCTATTTAGCAAATAACAGGATGCAAAGCTAGGAAAGCCCATTTGGCAAGTATCTGCCACTGTGTTTGTCTCTGGTCATTTTCACGGCTCTGCCGTATCATTAGGCCCACGTCACACGCTATCTTCAAAGTGTGGAAACTCTACTTGGTTGTCTACAGTGAGGGTAGATTATTAATTCTAATTTCAAGATCTCCAAGAATACCCTGAAGTTGTCCACAGTGATTGCAAATGTGAATGCAAAAAAGCTGGCCACAATTGTATGACGGCAGTGAACAAACATGTTTTAAATGAGTTTTATGGCTCTGAAATTAATGTAAACACAACTGCAGCCGTTTTTTTTTTAAATGTCCTACTCTCAAGCATGTAACTCAAACTATGACAAGACCCCTATAGAAAGGGAGGTAGACAGCAATAATTGATTGGAGTCTGAATGAAGAGTCAAGTTCTGAATGGCTTTAGTATCCAATTTACTCGTCCATTGATTGAAAATGCATTTGTAATCCTTGTTTCCATCATCGATAGATGAAGTCAGAATAAATGCCAGGAGGAACAGATTTGTTATACAGTGGAGCCTCAGTACTCAATTGCTTTGAAACTCACCAAATTTGGCACTCAACACATTTTGATGTGAAATTTTTGCCCCAGTACTCATCATTTGTTTGGTACTCACTGCACAAGCTAGAACTTGTCATTCTAGGCTTGCCTACATTATTCCTTATGGGGGAAAATTGTTTAGTAGTCATTGTTTTTGGGACTCATCGTACCACTCAGAAACAATTAACAATGAGTGCCGAGGTACCACTGTATCTGGCAGAGAGGGGTAAACCCTAGTTCCCTTAAACAGGATGAGCAGTCACATTCATTTAGGTTGAAGTTCCTCAGTTTTGTTTCCTCCTTCCTATGTGGGCTTGTCACTTATGCAAAATCGTTGTGCAATAAACTGAAACAAGGTTAACAAGATAAGCACCGAGTCTATTGACTTAAGAGGAACAGATTCCGTGGATAAAATAAATAAAATAATTCAGTTCATCTGTCTACTGTTGTTACTGGGCAAGGCTGAGGTTTATGTAAAATTATTTTGAGTGTGTACTTGAAGAAGCTAGCAAAATACAGGTAGTCTTTGACTTACGACAGTTCATTGTCAAGCTGAAAATTGACATATGCATAGCCTTATTATATATTCCTTTTCCTTTCTTTCTCTTTTCTGGTTATAGGGTAGAAGGATTTTGGTCTTGCCACATTCCTAAGGCGGGAGGAGTGGAGATAGAGAGAGTTGTTTAGGTTAGATGGTTCTCCTTCTCGTGGGAAGGAAAGCTGACCCTGCTGAGACCTGGAGGGGGAGATTGATGACACCAGGCAAACGTTGATTTACTTCTATTGGGGAATGTGATTTTGGGAGGGTGTTTCCAACTTCCAATATTATGTGGTGTAATTCCGGGTTGTGTCAGATCCAGAATTACAACAGATTTTGCCAATTTGATGCTTTCCTAAATAAAAGAAATTGATTTGGAAAATGGACCTGACGTTCATTTAGTGACTGTTCAAAGTTACAACAGCACTGAAAAAAGTGACTTGACTGCTTTTCAGAATTACGAGCTTTGAAGCATCCCTGTGATCGTGTGATCAAAATTCAGATGCTTGACAACTGGTTCATACTTACAACCGTTGCTATGTCCCAAGGTCATGTGATCGCCTTTTATAACTGACAAGCCAAGTCGATAGGGAAGCCAGATTCACTTAACAACCAGGTTACTAACTTATCAGTGGGGAAAGACTTATAACACACAATTTTTTGCCACAGTTGTTAAACGAATCACCGGAATTGTTAAATGAATCATGTGGTTGTTAAGTGACTCTGGCTCCCCCCATTGACAGCTTGTCGGAAACCAGCTGGGAAGGTTACAAATGGGAATCACATGACTCAGGCAACTGTCATTATTACCTGCCGGTTGCCAAGTACCCAAATTTTGATCATGTGACTGTTGGAATATTGCAACGGTCATTAAATGTGAAAACTGGTCATAAGTCCCTTTTTTCAGTGCCATTGTTAACTTTGGACAGTCTCTAAACAAATGATTGTAAGTCAAGGACCACCTGGGTATGATACCTTCTGATGCTATAAAGAGCCAGAGAAATAGCCTTGAAGCAAATCCTTGGAAACCATTCTGTAAACAGACAGAAATATTTCTTAAGGGGAAGGGAGATGATAAGGATTGGATTCCTCTCTGATTCGATGGGATGTAACAAACAGGTAAGGTAAAAACACAGGAAGATGTGCCAAATTTTGTTCCTGCCTGTTGGGAAATTGCCAGCCAGGCTGGAAGGAGCAGTCAAGCGAGGGCCTAGCTTGGAGTCCTTGCATCACCACAAGTGGTGTACAGGCTTGGCCTTCCCCCAGGATCCAGGAAGTCTTATCTGGTTGTTCCCAGGGGAAGCCAAGCAGTCTGGAGAGATTCTTGTAACATAGGTGGGAGGCAATAAAGTTATGCACTTCAACTATTCACATGTGGTGGGTGTTTACACTTGACATTGCCTCAATAGTTTTCTGCTTTCCTACAGAGCAGGGGTGTCAAATACAAGGCCCGCGGGCCACATCCAGCCTGTGATGTGGTCAGATCCGGCCCTCAGGGCCGTCCTGGAAAATGTAAAGGGCTGGCCCATGTCGCTTCAGCCCAGTCTAGCCAATGCAAAGAGGAAATACAGAGCCAGCATGGGTTCAGCCCGGTCTACTCAGTGCGAAGAGGAAACATGTTAGCAGTCCAACAGCAAAAGTCCCCGTTCTCTTTGGATTTCCACACTGTCATTTGGATCGGAGCTAGCTAACCAAAGAATAAATCCAGAAAGCGGCTGCACTTTTGGTTGCAAAACCCAATTTAATAACCAACGCTGAGTGCATACAAAATAACAAGAACACAGATCACTTTGGCACTATAGAGTGAATCAAAAAGCAGTTGTACAATATCAGTCACAGAAAAGATATGAAATACAATGACAATTTCTCACTGATTGGTCTATTTTGTTCTCCTCCAAAATAAAAATAGAAATATTAACAGAACTCTACAAGACACAGCTGGGGTGGGATGGAGGAGAGAGAGAGAGAGAAAGAAAGAAAGAAAGAAAGAAAGAGAGAAAGAAAGAAATAGAGAATTTGAGTATCATAACATTTGAACTGAACAAGATATGCAACAAAATACAATAGGCAGAGGATGTGATTTGTAAGTTAAATCAACTGTTAAATTACCTGCTAAGGTTACACCTTCAAATCTGAAAGTTAATCCCCTGAATCAGCCTGTTTTGTACTGAACACCATAAAACCCTTCTAACTGGGAGGATTAAGTTCCAGAAACCATCCTTAAAACAGCCTGATCAGGAGATCTTGCACACGCTTAATAAACATAGTTCCAAGTCTTTGTGTCTAAAATTTAATGCAGTCTTAATTCGTTAAGTCACATAGGATGGAATATGAATTGTCCGGTGCAATATAATATCGAGTGTTTTAGAAGTTTAACCTGTACTAGCACAGAAACTGCCCAAAAATACTTTAATACAAATAGTTAAAGCTGACATCGTTAAGTTGATCTGTAAGATGCTGTATTATCTTTTCTTTCTATTGCAACAAATATGGTTAATACTTATTGGAACAGAGATAATAGGGGGGTTCCTTGTCTTAAAATGCAAGCAACAAACTGCTGGCATCAACAGTAGTTCAGCCATCTTAACTTTTCCCTTATTTCTTGTAAATTTTACGAGTCTCACTGTGCATGTTGTCACAGTGAATTCCCTGCCTTCAGGGAATTTTGTCAGCTTTTCCTAGAGTTAATGCAGAAGCTAAGGACATGATTATGTCAAACTGCACGATGAATTTAACTATTTGTAAGGAAGGATTGAAGAGGATGGGATTCTTAAGGGCACCACTGAGCCATTCAGGATGTCAACTCCTAGCCTTCAATACTGTAGTGAGGGGTGAATGATCTTTGCAGATGTTAAGTTGGCCTCTCCATTGCTAACTCAAACCCAGGTATGTCAAAACTAGGAATCGTTTTTATCTATTGGGAGTGTTAAAACATAATTTTTACAAGAAACCTGATTTTTTTCCCTCCCCTGACAGTTTTAACAACTTTCTTACCCTGAAACTGTTCCTTCCCAGTTTACCACTGGAGGAAATCCATGTCCAAGTTTTTTTCTTCCTTCTTTGGTTCATTTTTCAAGTGCTTTAGGGGCCACTTAATTTTTATCATTGGTTCCATTTGTTCCTGTAGGCGATGGCGCTTCATGTGGGCATTCCGACTTTTTATCTTGTCAAACACTCTAGTGGTAGACCAGAGACAGAACTCTTCAGTTGTACAGTTCCCTCCCTCCCTCCCCCTCTCTCCTTCCTTCCCTCCCTCTCTTTCTCTCTCCCTCCCTCTCTGCCTCTTCCTCCTTCTTTCCCTTTTTCTCTCCCTCTCTCCTTCACTCTTTCCCTCCTCTTTCTCACTCCATCTTGCTCTCTCATACCCTTTTCCTCCTTTCCCCTCTCCTTCCCTCCCTTTCTCTCCCTCCTTCTCTCCCTCCCTCCCTCCTTCCCCTTTTTCTCTCCCTCCCCCCCTCTCCCTTTCCCTCCTTCTCTTTCTCACTTCGTCTTGCTCTTTCCTACCCTCTCTCTTCCTCCTTCCCCCTCTCCCTCTCTTCCCTCTTTCTCCTTCCCTCTTTCCCTTCTTCTCTCTTTCTCACTCCATCTTTTTCTCTCCTACCCTCTCTCCCCCCCCTCTCTCACACACAAAGGCATCATAACCAAACATGATCACAAAGCATCCAGAGAGAATGAATAAACAGCAGTACTAACCTGGCACACTCTTTACAAGGGAAGAGCCCTTGGCTGACTGTGCTTCTGGGGGTATCTGGAGCGTCCTTCTGGCTGCTGGATGGACTGAAGGCAGTGTGCGCTGTCTTTTTGTAATTCCTTGACTTCGGCTTATTCTCCTGTTCAGGCAGGTGGCAGTGCCTTTTCTTGGGGCTGCATACAACCTGCAAGTCACAGAACATCCGCGGGTTGATTTAATTAACTCACCGTTCACTCGTTTTTCCCCAATGATAAAAGCTACTTGAGCAATGTTCAGAGAGAACCAATTAAAAGTTAGCATCACCCCCAAACGGTTATGCCAGTAGATCAATACAATAAAGCAGGGGTCTCCAACCTTGGCTCCTGGAAGCCTGGCGGACTTCAACTCCCAGAGTTCCACAGCCAGCTTTGCTGGCTGTGGAATTCTGGGAGTTGAAGTCCGCCAGGCTTCCAGGAGCCAAGGTTGGAGACCCCTGCAATAAAGGCTAAAATGCCCTGTGAAAAACAGAAATGAAGACCACCATCTGCTGTCATTATCTACAGTACTCTAACTCAGGGGACTCCAACCTTGGTGACTTTAAGCCTGGTGGACTTCAACTCCCAGAATTCCCCAGCCAGCTTTGCTTTGGAGTTGAAGTCCACCAGGTTTAAAGTCGCCAAGGTTGGAGACCCCTGCTCTAACTTACAGACCTTAGTTGAGCCTGGAATTAGGGTCATTACATCGTGCCGCTTGTTTAAATTGCACACCATCACGTGACTGACCTGGCTTTAGGACTTTTTTGTGGCAGTGTTTAAGTGAAACTGCAGGATACCATGGTTGTTAAGTGAACCAACCCCATTGTCCACAATGTGTGGGTTTTGTTTTTTTTAACCAAAAACCAAAAAAGTGAACTCTGTTTTCTGGCAAAAAAAAAAAAAAAAAAAGTCATACATCTCAAGTCACGTGACTTGAGATAATGCTGAGCACCCAAAATGCAGTCAGGTGACTCTGGGGTCTGTTGGAACTTCTAATCTGGGTTGTAAGCAAGTACCATATTTTTTTTGGGGGGGGGGCGTCCATCGTAACTAAGCAACTGGTCATAAATCGAGGATTACCTGTAAACCAGAGGACCACAACATGACCCAAGCAGAACTGAAACAATTACGTCAAAGCCAGCAAGAAAGGCTTAAGGTAAAGGAATTTGAGAGAAGAGAAGGCTAAGCAAGAATGCTTGGGGAGTGCCCCCCATTGAAAAGGTGCTTCCTTTTCGCCCAGTTGTCTTTTGCCAAAACCAACAAAGCACTTTCGAAAGCACTTTCACGCAAGAAGCATGCAAGAAACCACAATGTAGGACCTGTGCAATTAAAAAAAAAATAGATGCAATTCATCCATCAATCCTTGCAAACATGAACATAGTGTAAGGAACAAGGCAGAGATTAAGGTGAATTAGATGACTTCCTTTGGTGTAAGTGCAGAGAAGAGCCACAAAGATGATTAGGGGACTGGAGGCTAAAACATATGAAGAACGGTTGCAGGAACTGGGCACGGCTAGTCTAGTGAAGAGAAGGACCAGGGGAGACAGGATAGCAGTCTTCCAATATCTCAGGGGCTGCCCCAAAGAAGAGGGAGTCAAGCTATTCTCCAAAGCACCTGAAGGCAGGACAAGAAGCAACAGGTGGCAACTCATCAAGGAGAGAAGCAACCTGGAATTGAGGAGGAAATTTCCTGACAGTTAGAACAATTAATCAGTGGAACTGCTTGCCTCCAGAAGTTGTGAATGTTCCAACACTGCAAGTTTTAAAAAGATGCTGGATAACCTCTTGTCTGAAGCAGTTGGACTAGTCCAACTAGGGGGTTGGACGAGAAGGCCTCCAAGGTCCCTTCCAACTCTGTTATTCTATTCTATTCTATTCTATTCTATTCTATTCTATTCTATTCTATTCTATTCTATTCTATTCTATTCTATTCTATTCTATTCTATTTTACTCTACTCTATTTCTATTTCTATTTCTATTTCTATTCTATTCTATTCTACTCTAGTAATTAGTAAAATAAATAGAGCAGAGTAGATGAATGGGGGATTTGGTCCATTGCTACCTGTAGTTCTGTTTTTAACCAGGATGGTTAACAGGTGCAGAGAAAACAAAATTGTTTTCCACTGACCACAGGGGGAAAAAGCATAACAGCACAATTTTCACCCTGTGCTCATCTGCCACACAGGTGCACCAATATCAGAATCATCTGCAAACCAATCAATCATTCGGTCATGGCATTCTTACAACAGCCAGGTGGTATTTTGCGTTGCAGACTTTTGTTTCTTGCAGGATCCAATCTGGGTCAGACACTGGGCCCAGAGATTTTGTCTTCTGAGTTTTTGGAACTTTTCTCTCTAGCAGTGTGTGTGCACTTTGGGCTGTTCTGTGGGTGGTGTTTCATAGCCCAAAGCACACACACTCTGCTAGAGAGAGGCTCCCAGAAGACTAAACCTCTAATCCCAGGAACTGACCCAGATTGCATCCTGCAAGATTATCCTGGGCCATGTATATTCACCTCCAATTTTATTTACGTTTGAAATATGGCTCTAGGACAGGGTTTGGATTCCTGTGAAAGCCCCCATTTTTATTTGAAGGATTAAAAAAAAAAAATCAATTCGCCAGCGATTTTGGAAAACTGAAGGGTGCTGCCTTCAAATGGGTACAGTCACTTCTAATTGACCAGGCAGTCCCCGTTCTTAACCATTTACGAGGAACCCATAGAGCCGTAAAGGAGCTGCAACAACGTTAACCTGAAAGCCAACAAGCTGCAACGGTGTGGAAAGAACCATTGTCTGGATTGCAAAATACAAATACGGAAAATACCATTGAATTTTTACAGAACAAATATTTATTCCGACAGCTTCACAAAAGGGAAAGAGGGAATCAGATCAAGGAAATCCCCTCCTGCAGGACCCTGGAAATTGGGCGGGATGAATTCTGCGTTTTCTAAAGTAAGCGGCGGATACAGTATAAAGGGGGGGGGGGAATGTAGCTTTTTAAAATCCATCTCCTAAATCTCAGCTGTCGTTTCCCAACCAACTTTTTCAATCTTGTTCTACCTTTTCTTCATCCAATTCCGCCTCATCCTGCTCGGTCCGGGGTCTCTTTTCTCCCCCTTGCGCTCGGTTGCAGTCAAACTTTAATATTTTTTTCCAGCTGTAGTAGTATTCGACACACTGGGAAACAGTTTTAGTTTGTATCTATTGGAGGAGGAAGGAAAAAGACATCGTTCCAGTAGGGGCAAAATGGAAGGAATCCTTTTTAAAGAGCTAAACCAGAGGTCTCCAAACCTGACAACTTGTGGACTTCAACTCCCAGCTGGCTGGAGAATTCTGGCTGGAGTTGAAATCCATAAGTCTTCAAGTTGCCAAGTTTGGGGACCCCTGGGCTAAACAAACAAGGCAGGGATGGGCTGCTACTGGTTCAGGCAAACCGGCATCTAATTTTATTGCCAGTTTGGCGAACCAGGAAATCCCCTGGCTGGCCCTGCCCGCCCCTCCCTTCCCCTGAATCCCCAACTTTTTGGATGCAGGTAGGGGCAGGGCACACATGGGAACTCGGGGAGGACGAAAAACAGGCCTCCTGGAAATTTGAGAAGGCCAGAAATGGGCCTGTTTCCAGCTTCCAGAGAGCCTCCGGAGTCCGGGGAAGCCATTTTCACCCTCCCGGAGGCTCTAGGAAAGCCTCCGGAGCTTGGGGAGGGCAAAAACAACACACACACACACACATGTCCCGCTGTGGTACAGGAGGCCAACTAGGCCACGCCCAGCATGGCCACGCCCACTCAGCAACCAGGCAGAGAACCCTTTGCTAAAAATTTTATAGCCCACCCCTGGAACAAGGTATAGATGTGGCCTGTCTTTGCACGGCCTTCTGCCTTCAAAAAGGTCTGAGATCAGGTTTAGGATTCAGGGGCAGGAAGTCCTCAACCGACAATCACAAGGAGGCAGCCCAACTGCTAAGCAGGACAGTTTGTCATGAATCTTGCTCCGTTTTACGGCCTTTCTTTTCACAGTTAAGGGAATCACTGCGGTGGTACAGCTAGTAACATGGCAGTTAGGTCCATCCGGCTTCTCATGGCCAGAAGGTTGCAAAAGGGGATCACGTGACACCCTCCCCCCCACAGGACACTGTCGTAAATATGAGTCGGTTGCCAGGCTTCTGAATTGTGATCATGTGACTGTGGAGATGCTGCAATGGTCACAAGTGTGAAAAAATGGCCATTAAGTCCCTTTTTTCCTCCCCACTGCCATTATAACTTTGAACGATATACAGAAGGAACAGCTGTAAGTCAAGGAGTCCTTGTGCCAAAAGTGACCTCAGCTGCTCTTAATGTAAGCAAGCCACTAAGCCCGTGATGGTGAACCTATAGCACGCGTGCCACAGTGCCATTTGTGCCGGCACGCAAGCCACAGGCAAGCTTACCTCACTGTGCATGCACTTCCAGCTGATTTAGGGGCCTTTTTTGGCCTCCCAGAGGCTTCAGGAAAACCTTTGCAGGCCGAAAAATAGGATTGTTTTGTCACTTCCTCTATTTCTGGAAATACCGGAAGTGGCTAAACGGGCCCATTTTTTGGCCTGCAAAGGCTACAGAAGCTTTCCTCAATCAAGCCTTTGGTAGGCCAAAAAAGCCTCAAACAGGCCAAATATCAGCTGGGGGGGGGGGGGGGCGGCGTGCATGCACAGTGAGGTAAAAACATTAGCCACCACTGCACTAAGCTGTGTGACCTGAGGATAATTAATGGATTGTAAAGGGAACAGGAAAGCTGGGATATTCAAACCAAAGGACATACCTTTGAAAGAGGAAATGAAAACACCCCTTTGTGGAAAGGCTTACCTTCCTCTGTATGAGGTAGAAGTCCTTTTTGTGCAAGGCAAAAGATTTTTTGAACAACTGCTTCTCAGCAGGCGTCCACAGATGTGAACCTGAGATTCCAACAAGAAATGAATTAGCAATCTAAACAATCTGTTTAATGAAATTAACCTCTTTGTTGCCTCCCTTTGGCTTATTTTTGTTTTCTGGGGAAAAACCTTCTCACCTAGTGAGTTTGTCTGTCAATACCTCTGAAAAACTCAAGAGCCTGTTTGGCTTTAATTAATTAACATTTAACCAATTCACCTTTCCCAATAAAGGAAACTCAGCAGTAGAAATGTTTCCTATCTTAGTGGACAGAATGTCCAATGTCCCCTGAAATTTAAATTTAAATTAAAAGTTAAATTAATTAACATCCCTTTTTATTATTTCCTAACTCCTAATTTTTAAATCTACAGGTCTACTTTTTCTTCCAAGGAGTTACTTTACCTTGGCATATATCTGATTTTACAATGAATGCCCAAATTGTAATTTTCCTTTTCCCGTTTTTAAGAAGTGGATTCTTTTCCCCACATAAAATCAAGAGTGATGGGAAAAGGGAAAGGGTCTTAAAAGATTTAAGTACTTAAATTTAGGTACAAAGCCCTCAATCCAAAAAAAGTTGACATCCTAGAAGAAAACAGAGATGGGCTCACTGCACACAACCCCACTGCTCCAGCTAACTGTAAATACCTCCTGCTACTGCTTCTACTACTAATATTGATGATGTTACCTAGTTTGGGTCATGAAAGTCTGCCACAAAACAACCAAGCTCAGAAATTCCCCCTCCGTCTCCACCCAATCCACCACAACTGTGTGTTCTGGCTGACTGTACAATTCCCCTGCTCCAGCTGCTAAATTTAAATATCTTAACCCCATGGCTATGTATCCTGACCAACTGAGGTCAACTGCTTTTACCTGAGTAATGGTAGTTAGCAAGAGGATGGCCAGGAAGCTTCTGTGGCCCTTGGAGTAACATCATCTCCAGCGCTTCCTAGAATTGTTTTTAGAGAAGACGATTGTTAACTCTTGTCAAATAGAAACAGTTGGGGAAATCTTAAGATGATATGGGTGTATGCTCTATGTAAGGAGTCTCCAAACTTGGCAACTTTAAGACTTGTGAACTTCAACTCCCAGAATTGCCCAGCCCAGCATGATTAGCTGAGGAATTTTGGGAGTTGAAGTCCACACATCTTAAAAGTTGTCAAGTTTACAGATCCCCACACTATGTTAAGCTTTCATATGATTCATTTGCTTTTGGGTTATTATTACACGTGCCATCAACTGCTATGTTTAATATAACATAATATGGTGCAGTATTAGGAGTGCAGCTGGCTAAAATGGCCTGTTTAACAAACCAGGTTTCTTGCAATGCTTGCCCCCAACCAGCCACTCCTAATTGCTGTTGGAGAGAAGCAGTCTTACCATTGGATGACTTCCTGTGATTGTTAATTTGAAGGAGGAAAAACTGGGGGGGCTTTTTTGCATGTGTCAAAAAAGCTCACAATGTGGGCTTAACCAGATTGAATTATTTCTCTCTCTACGTAAGTCTCCCTCCTAATGCAGGACATGTTTACATCACCTGTAATATGAGGAACTGAATACAGAAGCTTCTCAGGCAAGCCAAGTTAAGGTGGTAACTTGGTTATACCCTGCAATGCATTAGGTCAATCCAATAAGAACTGTACTTGTTCCAGGACAAAAAACAGGCTTGCTCTAAGTTTTAACCAGTGTGTATGTCAGGCGCAAGCAAGTAGAACCACTTGTGGTGAATCTTACCAAACAGAAGTTGTGTGCTGCTAGTCGGCTGTTACAAGAATCTCGTCAGACTTGGGAACAGTCAGATAAGGCTTCAGGGACTCTGGAGATCAGGCCGATACCGGTGTCTGCACTGCAAGGACTCTAAGCTTGGCACCCTCTTAACACCTCCCTCCAGAGGCTCAGGGATTAAGATGCTGGGCTTGTCAGCTGGAAAGCCGACAGCGCAGCTTTGAGACCTGAGCATCATGAGATGGGGTGAGAGCTCGTCTCTGCCTAGTCTTGCCCACCTAGCGGTTTGAACGCATGCAAATGCGAGTAGATAAACAGGTACCAGTTTGGTGGGGAGGAAACAGCGCTCTACGATGTCATGCTGGCCACATACAGCAACGATCAGCGGAGTAAAATCTACAGGGACTCCTTTTCAGGATTTCTTTCTTTCTTTCTTAATGGGCCAATGGGTTCACAGGAAAAAAAAGTCAATAAAGGTTAGCTTTCTTTTTCCTTTCCAGTCCAGCCGGAGAATTCCATCCCAGCATCTTACCAAAATGTTTCCTTGGGCTTCGTGCAGACAATGTATGGCTAGTTCTAAATTGGTCCCTCCGCCTGGCATCGCGCTGGAGCAGGCCAACTTTAGCAGATCTGCCACTGCAAGTGAATTCGTTTTTAAAAGGACTTGTTAAAAAGTTCTGCTCAGCAGGAATGACAACTACGCAGGCAGTCCTCGACTTACAACGGTTCATTTGAGGTGACCGCTCAAAGTTACAACAGCCACTGAGAAACAGCGAGTTATGACCTGTTTTTCACACTTACGACTGTTGCAGCATTCCCACGGCCACGTGATCAAAATTCAGCCACTTGGCATCTTATCTGACTCATGTTTATGATGATTGCAGTGTCCTGGGGTCATGCGATCCCATCTTTTCAGATTCACTGAACAACTGTGTTACTCACTTGACAACTGTAGTGAATCGCGTTAACAACTGTGGAAAGAAAGGCCGTAACACGGGACAAAACTGACTTAATACATTTAGCAACAAAAATTTTGGGCTCCACTGTGGTTGTAAGTCGAGGACTGCCTGTAGAAGTCAAAGAAGTGTGTGCACGTAGGGTGGGAAGAGCATCAAAGAGGGGAGAAACTGTCCCTGCACCTCTTTTCTGGGTCTCCTTGTTGGTGACGATGTCTCCCCAGGGCTTCCAGACTAGCGAGGCTGGGTGCTCATAGTCCTCTATATTCGATCTGTCTTGGAGATCGGGTATATCCGCCTGGAATCGGCTTCCGATGTTAATGTGCCTGAAATGACAGAAAAGAGATTTGAAATTCCTTTCTTTTTTTAAAAAAAAAAACATGAATGAGGAGGTTAACTATCAAAAAGAAGAAAAAAAGTTATTAATAGTTATGAATACATGGATACATATAAGAAAAATAAAAAAAATATAAAAGAAACAATAGGACAGGGACAGTAGGCATGTTGGTGCGCTTATGCACGGCCCCTACAGACCTCTTAGGAAAGGGGTGAGGTCAATAGTAGACAGTCTAAGGGTAAAGTTTTTGGGGTTTGGGGAAGAAACCACAGTCAGGTAGAGTATTCCAGACATTGACCGCTCTGTTGCTGAAGTCGTATTTCCTGCAATCAAGTTTGGTGCGATTAACCTTGAGTTTGTATCTATTGTGTGCTCTTGTATTGTTATGGTTGAAGCTGAAATATTCATTGACAGGTAGGACATTGCAATGTATGATTTTATATCCTATACTTAGATCAGACCGAAGGCGGCATAGTTCTCTAGGTCTTGAAAACTGTTGGTGGAGATTCTTAATCATCCAGGTCATAGTTGTTTCAAAATTGCTCCCCCCCCCCCAGGGGCAAATGGACTGATTTTTTTCCTTGAGGAAACAGGATACTGTTTATTTAAATTAGGAGAGTTAACCACAGAGCAATCTTTTTTAATGCCATCAGGGTCATACTTCCATCTTGCAAGAGCACTTCTTTTCGTGTCACAATGCAAGCAAAACACCATGCCAAGGCAGTCCAATGATAATTTCATTAGGACAGGAGATGGGTTCTTAATGGGTGAATTTTTAATTGACACAAATGAGACCAGAGAAGGTTTTCTCAGTGGAGGCATCCTGATTACAGGTCTTCTCCTAAAAGTGAGGCTTATCGCTGATAAATTTAAAAACAAAGTCCAGGCCCTTTTGATTTTGCCAGCTTTTCACAGGCTTGTTGGCTGGGTTTTTTTTTCCTGTTTTCAATTGTGTTGTCAAGTTTGTCTTTTGTTTTTTGCAAATCGCCTTGTGAGGCTAAAAGAATAAAAACATGTGTATTAAAAAGCCAAGAGGAGAAGATTTGAATAGAGAATACATGGAAGAAAAAAATGGAATAGTTATAACATCATCAAAAAAGGAGAGAACATTGAGGTGTTATTGCAACCACTGAGTAACACTGTGGTCATGTCACTTACGGTTCTATGTTAATTTTGGTAGTATCTTTCACAAGAGAGAATAAAAGGGCTCCATCCATTCCATCTAAAAATAAAAGCACAAGTTAGAAACAAAATCAACGTTTATGGAATCGTTCTCTTTATCATTGTTATCTGCAACCTCAGAAGCAGGATGAAGGTTTGAACCCAGATGGTTTCTTCAGTTTTTTTCGCTGCCCTTTTATGGGTTCAAACACAAGGCTTTTCCAAAAAAACGTATTTTTAAAAAACCCCAAAAGGCAAAAAAAAAAAAAAGAGAGATAAAAATGCAGGTGTTCAGGGAGGGTAGACCATTTTCAATGGATTGTTTATTTATAAATTTTATTGGATCCTCCACCTTACCACAGGGTAATTCTTTATCAATAACTATGATAAATAAAGACGGAATTATACTCTTTTTTTGTGGGGGAGACTGATTGGAAGCAGGAAAGGGAACACTATATAAATGAGAGAGAAAGGAAGGAAGGAAGGAAGGAAGGAAGGAAGGAAGGAAGGAAGGAAGGAAGGGAGAAAGGGAGAAAGGGAGAAAGAGGTGGGAGCAAAGGACAGAAGGAAGGGAGGAGGGAGGGGAGGAAGGAAAGAGAGAGGGAGGGAGGAAGGGAGAGGGGCAGGATACAAATAGTGGATTTATTTTACATTGGGCAGCTTCATGCAAATGTCCTAGAGCAGGGGTCTCCAACCTTGGCTCCTGGAAGCCTGGCGGACTTCAACTCCCAGAATTCCACAGCCAGCAAAGCTGGCTGTGGAATTCTGGGAGTTGAAGTCCGCCAGGCTTCCAGGAGCCAAGGTTGGAGACGCCTGTCCTAGAGGATGAGGGCTGGGTAAATTACCTAAAACGGAGGTGTACATCGAGACAGGAGTGGGATTTGTCGAAGTAGAGTAGAGGGTGTTGAAGTAGAGCCCGGAGCCCTCGCGAATGGGGCTGAGCATCGGGGGTGGCGTGTACGGAGAGCACTGCATTAAGCCTTGAAGAAAATGGTCCATGAGGAAGACAGGGGAGCGAAGGTTACTCTGGTAGCATCCCCCAGTACCAGGCTGAATCTCGTTCCCAGCAGGTGAAGGAGGTGGGATGAGCAGGGATTTGGGATGAGCTCGCTTCTTCTTCTTCTTGGGGGGCATGCCTTCCTGGAGATCATCCTGGCTTTCCTTCTCATTAACCTGACCCAGAAGAAATGTAGTCAAGGACTTTAGATTGATTAACTGGAAAAGCAAAAATTAAGGCAGCCTGCACAAGCAGTGTATCCTTAAAGGAATACCGTATCTTTGTCCCAACTATTCAAGCTAGTAAAGACTACCTAGAATCCCAGTGTACTATAGGTGAGAATGCTACAAGGCAGGGATCCTGCAATTATAGGATCCAGTCCAGCCTTGGCTCTGGCTTCTCTAGAATCCACTATGCTTACTATCAAGAAGTTTTGACTTAAGAACCTTCTATTTTTTCTTTTCTTTTTAACGACCCCGTAATCTCTTGCATCAGGATGGACTCAGGATGACTGAATGGAGCTGAGTGTTTACTGGCCAGATGCCCTTCCCAAATGCCTATGTGGAGTTTGCAGCAGATTTTTTTTCATTGTGCCCAGAGAAAGAAATATCTGTTCGCTACCTAGGATTGAACTCACAGTCTCCTGATTGTGAGGAGAGACTACTACACCCATCTAAGAAGTTTCTCTTATGCTTAGTTAAAATCACTTGCCTTATGAGTTTTATGCTAGTTATGCTGTTCTTTGCAATAACAGAAAATAAATCTGCCTTAACTGTTACGACGTGTCTTAAAATTATTTTATTTATTTGTACTATCCGCCCTGTACTATCTTTACAAATAACTCAAGGCGGTGAACATATTCAACACATTGTTCTCCTCCTATTTTCCCTACAACAACAATCCTGTGACATGGGTTGGGCTGACACAGGTGAGTCACCTATCTCTAAGTCACCCAGCTGTTTCTTCATACTTAAGGCAGGACTAGAACTCACCGTCTTCCTGATGAGTGGCCCAAAGTTACCCAGCTGGCTTTCATGGTTAAGGCGGGACTTGAACTCATAATCTCCTGCTTTCTAGCTTGGTGCCTTAACCACTAGACCAAACATACCTAAACCACCAGAATTGGTTTTCTCTTCCCCACAACCAATCCCGACAACCAAAGATTTTATTGATATCAGTCTACCAAGACAAATAACGATCAAGATCCACCCAGAGTACCAAATACATCAGATTTGATACCGCATTAAATGTTATCTCCCCCAGAGAATCCTAGGAATTGTAGCCTGTCAGACATATTCAGAAAATCCTTTATCTGTACCGCCTGCCCTATGCCCAGAGGATTTCAGAAACTCGACACTGAATAACCATAGGGGGAAGGGAATCAATAGTCACATAAAAAAAGAATTACTGCTACAATCTAGTTTTCATTAAAAAGAAGTACTTTAAAGAAGGTTGAAAGCTGCAGTCCTGAAGGGAAACTGAAAATACCAACTCCGTTGCCGATGGAATTATGACATCACTATGCTGTTCTTCCAGCTACAGCCCTTCTATCTATAAATGTTGACCTAGGACAGGGAGGGAGATTATGGTCCCTTTATGACTTGTGGACTTCAACTCCCAGAATTCCTGAGCCAGCATGGAATTCTGGGTGTTGAAGTCCACAAGTCATAAAGGGGCTATAGTAGTTCCCCATTATTGCACTCCCTCACTTAGCATTGATAAAAGGTAGTGCTGTCTGGCAGATCCCAAATGTAGGAAGCCTTTAGAACATACGCATTTGTAATTTCACCCACAGAGTGATTTAATGACCGGATGCCCTTCCTGTCACCAATGCAGAGTTTTGTTCAGCAAATATCTTCTCGCTGTGCTCAGAGAGAGAAATATCTACTCCTTCCACCTAAGATTGAACTCACAGCTTCCTGATGGTGAGGCGAGAACTCCACCTCTAGGCCACCACACCATTTCACCCACTTAAATTTCACCTGCTAAACGACTATAAAATGGAGGTTTCTGTTCCTCTGCTGGATTTTAACTCAGCAGCAGGCCTACCATATCTGCTGAGGACATGATGCTTCCACTTTTCTTTGGGAGGGACAGAAGAAAGACGGAGAAATCCCTCTGGAGGAATTTAAGAAGCTGAGCCACTGTGAAGCAAGAGGGCTGGGAGAACTTCTAGGCCCAACCAGGAGGAGAAGAGTAATGGCCTACGTGTGGCCTGCTTTCTTTAGGGTTTGACTTGTGACATAAACATGGCTCAGCTCGAATCAGGATGCTGGTGACCTGCATCACAACTGGGTCATGATTAGGTGGTTTTAGGCAGATCACTGTTTCTCAGCCCTTTCCCAAGCAAGCTCACAGGCAGATATAAGCCCTTACAACATAGCAATAGCATTTAGTATTTAGGTTTATATATAAACAGCTGGGGTCTCCAACCTGGGCAACTTTACGACTTGTGGACTTCAACTCCCAGAATTCTGGGAGCTGAAATCCGCAAGTCGTAAAGTTGCCCAGGTTGGAGATTCCTGCTTTACAGAACTCTCTGGGCTTCATATATTATCTTGCCCTGGTGGTGCAGTGGTTAAGATGCAGTATTGCAAGCTGACTCAGCCTGGAGTTCGATCCTGACAGGGTTCAAGGTTGAACTCAGCCTTCCGTCCTTCCAAGGTCAGTAAAATGAGGACCTGGATTGTTGGGGGCAATTATGCTGACTCTGTAAACTGTGAAGCGGTATATAAGTGGTATTTCTCTTCCTTTTCCGTTCCCCTTTCCTCCCTTCCTTCCTTCCTTCCTCCCTCCCTCCCTCCCATAGTGCACAGTGGTTAGAATGCAGTATTGCAGGCTGACTGCTCATTGCCAGCAGTTTGATCCTGATCGGCTCGAGATTGAACTCAGTCTTCCGTCCTTCCGAGGTCGGTAAAATGAGGACCTGGATTGTTGGGAGGCAATTATGCTGACTCTGTAAACCGCTTAGAGAGAGCTGGAAAGCACTGTAAAGCATCATATAAGTGGTATTTCCCTTCCTTCCTTCCTTCCTTCCTTCCTTCCTTCCTTCCTTCCTTCCTTCCTTCCTTCCTTCCTTCCTTCCTTCCTTCCTTCCTTCCTTCCTTCCACCCACTCTCCTCCATGGTACACAACGATTAGAATGCAGTATTGCAGGTGAACTCTGCCCACTGCCAGCAGTTCGATCCTGACTGTCTCAAGGTTGGACTCATCAGCTTTCCCTCCTTCCAAGGCCAGTAGAACAAGGACCCAGATTGTTGCGGGAAAGATGGCTGCAAGCCGCTTAGAGAGGAATGTAAAAGCATTGTGAAGCGGTATATAAGTCTAAGTGCTATAAGCAATTTTAAAAAATGGTGCATTTTTTATTCTTCAAAACGGCCAATTCTGCACGTGCAGAAAGTTGAATTCCATGAATTGCTGTTGTTCACCAGAACTTAAAAGCAAATCATGTTATCTCTGTAATTTAAAATTAAGATTAGGAATCACCACCCACTTGCTGTTGGTTGGCAGCCATTATGGGTACCGAGACAGGCATTACGATCGGGGCCACTGCTCCATCTTCCAAAAATATTTTCGTTTCGGGAGGAACCCCTGCTGCCTGGAAGGGCCACTTCTGAGGATGTAACTGCTCTCCTTCATAGGCCTTAAAAGGAAATATAAAAAGGAAATATGTATTCCAGCAATAAGACTGCATGCTGGTTCGCTCTTTTAAACTGCAGGTAGTCCTCAACTTAATGACCGTAATGGAGCCTGCTCACTACGGTAATAAGTCGTGACCATCCTAAAAGCAGATAGTCACATGACTGACCCAATTTTACGACCTTATTGCAGTGGTCAGTAAGTGACTCTGCAAATAGATAAGCAAACCCATTGTTTGTCATGCGGTATTTTTGCCCAAGAAAATCAGAAGTAAACACTGGTTTTCAGCCAAAAAGTTGTAAATTGCAGGCACGTGATGCTGCAAATGGCCGTAAAATGTCTAGTGCCTGAAACACGATCACATAACCTGGTGGGGAGGGGCATTGGGTTGGAACTTCTGTCATAACTTTGAACAGTCGCTAAATGACAGCTCGTCAATTGAAAACTACCTGTCTTCTGTCCCAGATTCTGTATTGGTCTTTCCAAAAGACTTACTCTGGAAATAAATATTTAAGATTTAAAAAGCAAGTGGAAAGAAATTTCTTTTTTTCTTTTTTACAACCCGGTAATTTCTTAATTTGGGGTAGAATCAGGGTGACTGAATGGGGCTGAGAATTTACTGGCCGGGTGCCCTCCCCAGTGCCTAGGTGGAGTTCTGTTTGCAGCAGATATTTTCTCTTTGAGCCCTGTGAGAGAAAAACATCTGCCACTACCTAGGATTGGACTCTCAACTTTCCAAGTGGGAGGGGGGAGTCTTCACCACCAGGCCAACCTGGAAAGGAATGTCTAATGAAATTTAAAAAAAAACCAAATTGTTCACATTCCCCCTTTCAAAGCTGTTATCAAACTGCAGTCCTAGATAGATTTAACTGGCAGTTAAATATATTCAATTCTAGACATACCTTCCTAGAAGCCAACCCTAAGTAATAACCACGCTGGGATACATTCAAATAAACAGTCAAAAGACTGGATTGAAGATTAATAATGATTAACATTTTGTGTAGCGATTTCTGAACAATCGAAGCATTCCACACACATTAGTGCAACTGTCTTCTTTAAAATAGCTTCATATCCCCCATTGGCAAGTTCATCATCGCTTTTTAATGCAGTGGGTTGGTTTTTTTTTCTACATGGATTATTAGCTGCCTGGAGCTTTTGCTGGCAAAAAAAAAAACAAAAGCTTAGTAGTAAAAGAAGTTCTACAGTATAACTGTTGGGAAGAGGATGAAAGCAGCACATCTCTCTTAGCATTTTGTCTTCCGGAATACATCCTGGCAATATTTTGAGTTTTAAAAAATAGCTTTGATCAGAAATACGAAACAAAGTATGCAGACTTCTTCTGGAAACCTTAGCAAAAATCTGGGGATCCAAGGTGAGGAATGCAGTGAAGCAGGCTACCAATAAAAAAAAGAATATTTGTAGCCCAGGGCTGAACTGTGGGGTCCTTGGTGCTCTCTGAGATTGGTGGTTTCCTTGCAGACATTTCATGACCCAACTAGGTAATCTCATCAGTGCTAGTAAGGAGTAGGGTTTATGGAGTGGAGAAGAGGAATGGGAAGGAAGAGGGGGAGGAGGAGGAGGAACAACAAGAAGGGAGCGACGGGGGGACTGTGGGATCCTTGATGCTCTCGGAGCTTGGTGGTTTTCTTGCAGATATTTCATTACCGAACTAGGTAACCTCATCAGTGCTAGTGAAGTTTGTAGGGGAAGGGGAGCAGGAGGTGGTGGCGGAGGACTATGGGGTCCTTGATGCTTTCTGAGATTGGTGGTTTCCTTGCAGACATTTCATGACCCAACTAGGTAATCTCATCAGTGCTAGTAAGGAGTAGGGTTTATGGAGTGGAGAAGAGGAATGGGAAGGAAGAGGGGGAGGAGGAGGAGGAACAACGAGAAGGGAGCGACGGGGGGACTGTGGGATCCTTGATGCTCTCGGAGCTTGGTGGTTTTCTTGCAGATATTTCATTACCGAACTAGGTAACCTCATCAGTGCTAGTGAAGTTTGTAGGGGAAGGGGAGCAGGAGGTGGTGGCGGAGGACTATGGGGTCCTTGATGCTTTCTGAGCTTGGTTGTTTTCCTGAAGATGTTTCATTACCCAGCTAAGGAACATCATCAGTGTTAGAAGCGGGTGGAGTTTATAAAAAAGAGAGCAAATCTCGCTGCCCTACAGCATGGATCACGTCCCCTAGCTGGGTCATGAAACGTCTGCAGGAAAACCGCCAAGTTCAGAGATCACCAAGGACCCCACAGAGAGCAGAATCGAGACGAAAACGTTGAGATTCATTCTCCGCAATGGCCTCCTCCTTTTCACGGGGTCCTTCAGCATCAGTGACAACAAACATTCATTTACCAAGGTGATATTCCCTTTACCTGCTGTTTTTCCTTCCCTGACGGAGACTGCCACTGCTCACCACAGAAACACATGTGGCTGTTCAGGCCCCTTTCGGTATAAAACAGCTGATTGCAGGTTGCACAGCGAAAGCTGTTCCCTTTCTCACTCCTGTCTCCAGGATCTGCCTCAGACTTACTACTGTTGGCAACAATCGATGTAAGCAAGGTGAGAAACTTAGTATTAGGAAGCTCAAATGTCTATGTTATGATTTATACTCCAACCTTATTACAACCCTTAACTATGTTCTTGGACTTCAGAAATTCTTTGAAGTCTGGGGGTGGATGGGTGGGGAGTGCTTCCATTCGCCGCTGAGCTGTGAATTGGGGAAGGAATCTCTCTGGGACATCATAGATAAACAAGGTCTGTCTGAGACATGATAACTGGGAAGGGAAGAGCTGCTTATGCTGCCAGCCCAGTCAATTTTATTATTTATTTTCATTGCTAATGCCTGCTTATAAGTCACTTTAAAAATTCCATCTTTGGAAGCGGCCAGACTGTCTCTCTGCTTCCCGGGTGTCTTCCCCATATATATCCTGAATTATAATCTGTTAAACGCTGGAAGCTTACTTACCTAACTCAGTTTTATTAGCCTGAGGAAGAGAACCCTCACATTCTAGTTCTTCCTGGGCTTTTCCCAAATTCTCTCTCTCTGATAGACTAAAATGAAGAATTATTATGAGCTCTCTTTTGGTTTTTCACTCTCTTTGGGTTTTATTTTCTGGATGCCTTTATCAGTACAGATGAAATTACTTGAACAAAAACAGTGTGTGTGTGTGTGTTTGTGTGTGTGTTTCTGAGTGTTTATCCACCTATGGTGAAGAATATTTGTTTTGTAACCATAATTGCAATTAAATCTCATTGTGTATGTGTGTGTGCGCGTGTATGTAATATATGAATGCGTGTGTGTATATATGTGTGTGTGTGTAAGTGTATGTATACACACATACTGGAGAGAGAGAGAGAGAGATGGAAAGACTTATAGTCAGATATAGCTATAGATGTACACTGTATATATATTTCTGTTTGTGTACATATGCATATATGTGTCTGTGTCTCTGAATGTATGTGTAAACATACACATACACTAATATTTTAGGCAATATTAAAGCATAATACACCCCTGCTTACCATCCAGGAAAAAAGCACTCCTCTTTGACTGCATTAGTAAAGCTGTAGATATTTCCACCCTGTGTTTTAGAAAGGAAGGAAGGAAGGAAGGAAGGAAGGAAGGAAGGAAGGAAGGAAGGAAGGAAGGGGAAAGAAAGAAAGAAAGAAAGAAAGAAAGAAAGAAAGAAAGAAAGAAAGAAAGAAAGAAAGAGGAAGGGAGAAAGGAAAGAGACAGAGAGAGAGAAAGAAAAAGAAATTACATATACAAATAGGTTTTTTTTTAATCCACAGATGAGGGCTATTATTTAAAAGCTTTTTGCAAGGTAAAGATTGTCATAAACGTTTCATGGTGCGTTTCACACAGGTGGTTTCTTTACATCAGACCCTCTGAAATCAGGCTTGAATCCTGGTGCTGAGACAGATACACACCTATGAACCCAGGCAGTCCTCAACTTACAACAGTTCACTTAGTGACCGTTCAAAGTTACAACAGCACCGGAAAAAAGCCACTTATGACCCTTTTTCACAGATACGACCGTTGCAGCATCCCCTGTGATTTGCATCCAGAGGTTTCACAACTGACTCACATTTACGACCGTTGCAGTGTCTCGGGGTCATGCGACCTTCCGACAACCAAAGTCAATGGGAAAGCCAAGCTCATTTGAGAACTGCAGGGGTTTCACTTAACAACGGTAGCAAGGTAGGTCTTAAAATGGGGCAAAGCTCACAACCACTGTCTCAGTTAGCAACGGAAATTTTGGGCTCAACTGCGGTTGTCAGTCAAGGACCACCTGTATCGCCTCTGTGCACCTCACTGACCATTCCCAATTTGTTGTCAGTCAAACGGTGGCTTGGACCTCACCTTTCTTTCTAGTGTCTTGCCATTTCTAACTTTTGTTGCTTTTAAAAAATGGACATTTAAAATTTTACATCTTTGGGAGCCAAGCCCACCCCAGTGGCTCTTTTGTGACTAGTGCAAGGGCCTTCTAAACCATGGCTGCCAACTTTTGGCAGGTTCCTAAAATACATACGATTCCAAATATTCATCAGCCCCAAAACTGATGGTTTCCGTCTGTCCCAAAGGTGCCTTTCACCCACCCACCCAAAAGGCAAGTGGATTTTGTTTTCTTCCCTGGCAAACGTTTAACTTCTCATCCAGTTCTGGACCAGGAGTAAAACATTTTCAAGGAAGGGGGGGGGGGAAACCAAGGAAATCCAGTTGCCTTTTGGAGAAGCACTCTTGGGACAACCATGACCCACATCAGGGGCGTCAAAAGGCCCGTGGGGTGCTTAGATCTGGCCCATGGGGTGGGGCAGGCCTGGGATTCAAAAATCAACCACCAGTTCTCTGCTGGATGGGCGTGGCCATGGGGGGCGTGGCCTACCGGAACTTCCAGGAGGGCCGTTTTTCGCCTTCCCCAGAGTCCGGAGGCTTCCCTCGGGCCTCTGGGAGGGCAAAAACGGCCTCCCCCCCCCCGGCTCCAGAAGCCGGAAACACATCTGTTTCCAAACTTCCGGTTTGGCCTGTTTTTTTGCCCTCCCAGAGCATCTGCATGGTTCCTGCACTTACTTGCATCCAAAACGGGCTGTGTGGGGGACTCCGGGGAGGAATAGGGCAGGGTGGGCGGTGCCAGCCCGTCAGTTCAAATACTGGTTCAGCGAACCAGATGTAAATTTAACATCCGATTCCCCCGAAACAGCCCGAAACGGCTGGATCCCACCCCTGCCCATGGGGCTGCCCTGGAAACAGTGAAGGACCGGCCTGGGGTGCCACTGCCAGCGAAAACGGAGCTCAGGGGAGAGGCGTGGAGAGCTGCAGGCGGCTGTGATGGTCTAAAACAGAGCTCGAGTGGGGTGGGGTGGGGTGCCGTTTTCGCTGGCAAAGGGCTGCAGGAGGCCGTCACATCTGAAAACAGATGTTGAGCTGGCCACGCCCGCTGGCCATGCCCCCCCCCCAAGGTCAAACACAACCCTGATGTGGCCCTCAATGAAATCGAGTTTCAGCTCCTTGACCTAGATGACTGATAATCTCCACAGGCCTATTCCAATTTCTTTTTTTTTTTTCTTTTTTTTTAAAGGCCTTAAAAACCTGCCTGGATTCTGTTGAAAATCGTCAGCTTGGGCTTCACTCTGGACATGCTCTCAAACGAGGTGCTGGGCAAGGAAAAGGAAGCCATGGCTACTTGACTAGGGGAGGCCATGGAGCTGATATCAAACTTGGGCTTCTCCTTCCGGCGGGGTCTACCGCTGCGGGAATGTCCTTTGCTGCCAGACTCTTTCGTGCACGCCTTGGCCTTCTCTTTCTTCCTGGGCAAAGGAGAGTCATTTTCCAGCTCCCTGGGCTTCCCGTAAGTGTGGTTCCCTGGGGTGTTTTCATACAAGGCTGACTGGTTGGGGCTGGGAAAGTCTTTACACTCGAGGCACCTTTTGGAAGGCCGGGAGTGCTTGGCGTGGGAAACGCTGCTGGTGGTTGCCGAGGGCACGGCAGAAGAATGGAAAGAGGGCAAAGGCGGTTGGTGCCCATCTTTTTCAAGGTCAGGCAAAAAATCCCCTTGAAACTGAGTCGAAGGAGGCCCGTCGTTTTCCACCGGCTGTGCGGTTGGGCGAAGCAAATCCGCCTGCTGCGGAAACCCACGGAGAGCTGGGTTGGCTCCTGCTGGTTCGCCCTCCTTCAACGGGGCTAACACCTTAGTGTGGGACACGATGTGCTGAGATTTGGTGATCCTCTGGAAAAGGTGGCTCTGGAGCTGGTCCTGGCTCCGAGAGGAGGACTCCTTGGATTTAACGAACAGCTGCCGGAAGAGCGGTGTGGCCTCACCCTTCGGAAGGAGGCTGTGTTTCGGTGCGTCCGAGAGTCTTGCCAATGGGCTAAACGTCTCTTCGAAGCACTGGAGTCTGGCCTCTCCGGACGCTTCCCTGTGGGTCTTTAAGGAAGCCGGAGGGAATGGCAAAACATCTGGACACTCGAAGGTAGGCCTCATGGAGTCAAACGCGTGGGACGGTCCCATGATCCCTTGGGAAGCTTCGTGGCCACCGGAAGACAACTGAGCAACGTAAAGGCTGTGTCCTTTGGCTTTGGGGCCAACTGGGGGAGCTGCGTTTCTGGCCCACGGGACGCCGCTGCTGGGCTGCTGGGTGGGGGCAGGAAACTTCTGGCCCCTGAATAAGGGGAAACGAGGCATGCCGCTGTTGGACCAGTACTCCAAAGCGCTGGCTTCTATAGGGAAGTCGTGTTCCACGTGGGAAGGCCTCTCTGGCAAATTTGCATGGCTTTCTGATGGCCCAAGTATGGATAAATTCCCCGTGTTGATTATAGTGTACATGTTGGAGGAAGGTAAATTCTTTTGGCAAGGATAGATGTCCTTCATCGCCTTCTCGCCAGGGGTTTCTCTCACGGCGGTAGCGCTGCACGAAATCTGACTGTAGACCGAACTGGAAGGTGACAAGGCCCCCCTGGAGTCGGTTTCACCCTGCCCCATGGATGAGGAAGGAGCGGGCGGAAGCTTTGGGCCGACCAAGCTGCTGACGATACACCTCAACAGGTCTCGGTTGGGCAGGAGGGAATGATTGGGCGCTGGCGATTCGGACAGGCTTTCCGCCGCTTTCAAACTGCTCTGCCCCATCTGGGCGTGTGGATCGTGTGGAGGTGCTGTGCTCTCGCAGGCTTCCTCCTCCTTCAGCAGACGCAAACCATGGTGCATTTCATAATGCCGGCGCAGCGATCGGTGGTCCGAGTAGCTCTTGTTGCAACCTTCTTCTATGCAAATGAAGGGCTTTGTTTTCTGGTGGGTTAGCATATGACCACTCCTGATGGGTTGTTGTTTTTTTAAAATAAAGAATAAAGAAAAAGATTAAGCCATGGAACATGCAAGTAAGGTCTAGGCTTAACCCTCATTGCTGTCCAATATTACAGAAATACTGCAGAAAAAACATTGCTACCAACCTGCCTTCCATCGAGAACCTGTATCCTGCATGAGTCAAAAAGAGGGCTGTGAAAATATCTACAGGCCCCTCACATCCCGGACATAAACTGTTTCAACTCCTACCCTCAAAATGACACTATAGAGCAGGGGTCTCCAACCTTGGCTCCTGGAAGCCTGGCGGACTTCAACTCCCAGAATTCCACAGCCAGCTTTGCTGGCTGTGGAACTCTGGGAGTTGAAGTCCACCAGGCTTCCAGGAGCCAAGGTTGGAGACCCCTGCTATAGAGCCCTGCACACCAGAACAACGAGACACAAGGATATTTTCCCCCAAACGCCATCACTCTGCTAATTCCCTCAATACTGTCCAACTATTTACAAAGTCTGCACTACTATTACTATTCATCTTACCATCCTTCCTAGTACCTATCTCTTCCCACTTATGACTATAACCATGTTGCTTGTATCTTTACAATTTATATTGTTTTGTTTCCTAGTATGATTTGATTGTCTATTAGTAACCTATAACTATCACTAAGTGTTGCATCTTATAGTTCTTGATGAATGTATATTTAGTACATTGAGAGCATATGCACCAAAGACAAATTCCTTGTGTGTCTAATCACACTTGGCCAATAAAGAATTCTATTTTATTCTATACTAAAGTCACTTCCATCATTATACACTGATACAGATGCAAGAAAAGGAATCTGATGGTTGGAGCCCCTAGTACCCAATATATCCGCTGTCTTACCCTAAAGGACTTCTGGGGTCACTGCTTCTTCAGTTGCTTTGACCACAGAAGTGGGCAGAGATTGCAGAACGATAAGGAAGGCAAGGCTGAATAAGAGTCCCTTTCCAATAATTCTGATTTATAGGGCTGAACACTTGCCCTGGTATTTAAAAAAAAAAATCAAATCACAAGGAAAGAATCTACCATAGCTTCCTAACACAATGAGCTTTCTCCCCCCCCCCCCCCCCGCCGCAATCCACAAGGGCTTTTCTGTTTCAAGTTACATTCCCTCCTGTTAGTCTTTGCCTTCGGACCGAAATGATACTGCCAAGCACAAATTTATCAATGATCACTTGACTCCGGTGTCTGTGCAAAAAATTTCGCACTTCGTGACTTCCCCTCCACAATGGGAGACCTGTAGAAAGAGGGTAGGGGAGTGTATGCTGTAAAGTAGAGGTGGGGAACGATGGGAAGGGCCTTTTATGACTTGTGGACTTCCAACTCCCAGAATTCCTGAGCCAGCCATGCATTCTGGGAGTCGAAGTCCACAAGTCATAAAAGGGCCCATCGTTCCCCATCCCTGTTCTAAAAGAAAGTCATATTAACAATTTGCTAGCAATTAAGCTTATTTATGGCTTGTTCCCTGTTGCCACAAACCATCACTCAACTGCTTCCAAACAATTACAGGAGACCTGGGTATTTTATGGTTCCTGGGCCATATCTGACCCATTGGGTTAACCCTATCCAGTCTGCATGGATTGCTTTTATTTCGAAGGGCCCTGTTATTTTTTTTTTCTCAATGTATATATGAGAAAGGGGGCATGCTTGCACACTTTCCCAGCCTTCTTGATTCATCCCTCCACAAGTCTCAGTTTCTCTGGGAAAATTAATCGCCCACCCCTGAGTTAGGGGACTATTTTTTTTTCAGGCATCAGAAATCCTTTCTTCTTTTCTTCAGCTGCCATTTTGTCCCTAGAATCCAGGCTAAACCAGTGCTGTACAATATGTGAAAACTTGGCATGCTATAAAGTAGCAATAGCACTTAGACTTATATACCACTTTACAGTGCTTTTACAGCCCTCTCTAAGTGGTTTTAGAGTCAGCCTCTGGCCCCCAACAATCTGGGTCCTCATTTGACCCACCTCAGATGGATGGAAGGCTGAGTCCAACCCTGAGCCTGGTGGGATTTGAACTGCCAAATTTCAGGCAGCCAATAGCCTGCAGCGCTCTAACCACTGCACCACGGTAGCTCCATTAAGCAGAGCTAAACTGGCAGCTTTGCCTTTTTTTCAGGACAGAAAAAAACAACAGCACATCTGACTGCCTGGCACCGAGTGGATTCCACCACTAACTACGGTATAAGCTTATTGTTTATGTAGCACTTAAGTCGTTTTGTGTCAAGGGGATACCTACAGGTGGTCCTGTCGCTTGAAAGCTTTGCTGCAGATCTTACAGATGTGCTTCCGTTCCTGGCTGTGAGTTACGTAGTGCTTGCTCAGGGAACTGGTGCTGCTGAACACCTTCCCGCAGAGGCTGCAATCCAAGAAGGGGGCTTGGAGGGTGTTTTGCTGGGGTCTCCCTTTCTTCCCGCTGCCGGAACTGGATCTGCCTCCTGGCTCCACTTCTTTTGGTGCTGAAGGGGCAGGAAGCCCCAATTCTAAATGAGGAAGGCCAACTTTTAGTTCCAACGGCAGAGACTCTGCTGCAAGGCACACAGTACAGGTCGTTTTCAGTTTACGACAGTTTGTTTAGTGAACAGTTCAGACTTTTATCATAGATTTTAGTTGTTATTTATTTTTTTATCTATATAGATAAAAGCGAAATACCCCTCACGCATCATCACAAAATCTCCAGAACTGTAAAGCCTACAAACTTGAAAGTTGGCATGTAGGTTCCCCTTGGCTTCTAGGGGCTCACTAAGAGAGGAATTTTCAAAATGACCATATTAATATTTCCTATATTATGATTAACACACTCTGATGTTAAGGAGTTCTACTCCCACTCCACACCTAGAAAGAAATCTGTCCCAAATGCAAAACACAAGCCGAGGAGTTTCAGTTTCAGAACCAGCAACTAGCTTTAGGACAGAACAGTTGAGCTAAGCCGTGCCCAGGCTCCTTGCTGTCTCCTCCTTGCTCACACAGCAAATACTGTTTCAGTTTCCAAACAACCCTCAACACTCTCACACACTGACAGGACGATAGCTAGATGAATACCGATGGATGCTGGTAGGCAGAGGCAGAATCAAACACCCCCTTATTTTCCTCCCCCAAAACCAAGTCCCGTCACATGGTTTCGTAGCAAAACATGGGTATCGAGCTAGTTATTTTATACTAGAATTTTTAATTGAACACGCTTTGTTTCCAGCACTCGCCCATACGCATGTCCGTCCTCTTATGCAGTTGTCACAGCTGCAGCCCATGAAGAGGATCAAGGCCCTCCCCTTCCAAGTAGACGTCTCTCTCTGATCCTCTCCTCCCTGCGTGCCCTAGGATGGAGAGGGATGGGCCTGGGTCCTCCTCTGACTGCTCAGACTCCTCCTCCACAACCCCTGGAGCCCCACTTCCACTCCCTGTTGGCTGTTCCTCCTCTCCCTCAGAGTCAGTCTCCACCAGGGGCATGACACTTCCCCACTGACTTTGCTTGTGAAAAGGGTGCAAACGGGGATCACGGGAACTCCCAGGAACCAGTTGCCAAACCCCTGAAATTTGATCAGGGGGATGCTGCAAAGGTTGTGCGAAAAAAAACGGCCAGGAGTCACATTTTTTCAGCGAGGTAACTTGCAACAGTCACAAAATGAACTGTTGTAAGTTAAGGATGACTTATAGATAAAGAATGTACAATTACCTCTCTTTTTTTTACCATTAGCCTTATCAATACAAACAATACCATAAAGCAAACCACCTCCTGGCACAGCTGTTTCTTTATATTGGCTGAGAATTCTTGACAGTTGAAATCCCAACCATTCTGGGAAAACATCCAAACTAAAGGACACCATCAAAGAATATGCAGTTTAATAAGGCCAAAGACCTGAATCCACGGCTGAAATAAAACAATTCCCCTTATACGTATTGCCACCTTAGCTCTGCACTGGACCTACTCACCATGCAAAAGTGGCTGTGAGTCTGTGTCGCAATCATCGAGCAGTTTAGCAGAATCGCAGTCTTTTACTGAGTACAAAGACAAGGTATCCAGGTTGTCTTCCAATGAATCACTGTTTATATTTGTCGTTGAAAGGCTGGGGTCCACATCCAGATTGTTCAGTCCAGCATAAATCATGTCTCTCATATCTGGACAGAGATCATGGCTGAATGTGTCACTACAGTCCAAAGCCTGGTTCCCAGAAAATTCAGGGAGCTGAATTTCAGAATGGAGTGAATTGTCATCACTCAGATGATACTGGTCCATATTTAATCACGTCTGTATTTGAAGTTATTTCCTAAACACACACATATAAAAAGAAGCAATGGGGCTATCTCTTCAGTCAGCAATGTCTAAGGAATTCAATAATGGATAATGAAATTCTATTAAGCAAAGTGATTCAAAATGGTTTCTGCTAAGGAAAATCTAAAACACCTGCAAACCTATTTGATTGTTGTTTCTTAGGCCAAACAGCTCTGTCCCTTTTATTTGTAGCTCTTTTTGTTGCAGCTTTACATATTTGTGGTGGGTTTATGAAGAGTATACATTTTGGCGTACTGTCTTATTTTTAATTATGATACTATTCTTTTATTGCTTTGTGCAACACTCTGGGTTCTTTTAATACACTTATTAAAAATATTACTTTTAAAGCATACATGTGATTGTTTCGTCTCTAAAACAGTACTCTTAATTTAGTAACAGGGAAAATAACCTATATTGCAAAATTACGCATGAAGATTCATGTTTGCTTAGTCGGCATTTTTCTTTTATAAATCCTTTCATTAAACATTTGCTCAGAGGTACTATTCACTGCCAATAAAGCTAAAATCATCAGCACTTATTTTTGTCTTATATCAACAGTGAAAACAAGTAGCAAAATTTCACTTCTCTGTATTTTAGACCATAACATACCTTTTGGGAAAATCCTGGAAAAGGAGTCTCCTTCGAATAAAAAGAGTAAAAGGAATTTTAACTCACATTCACTCAGAAGTAAATTCAGTATTTAATCTGAAGTTCTAATCAAATTAGTTATTTGAAGCATATGTATACTAGCTTTATTTTAAAAAAAACCCTATGTTCATAAGATGCATCATCTATAAAACACACTTGTCATTTCATTGTTATACAATCATTTACCACTAGGAAAACAGGAATGGGGTAGTTTTGAACAAGGAGGAGGGAATGAGGAATCCATTAGTCAAGATAAAAAGGGAAAAAACTTTATAGCAATCAGACTTTTAGGGGATTTTTTTAACTTTATGTAATTACATGGCTGACAATAAAAATAATAATCAAAACACTATTTTCAAGTAATGTTAATGCAAATAAACTTTTTTTGCATTGTGTTGGTTTGCTAACAGCGTCATAACTCAGTCAATATACCTGTGCAAAATCATGCACTTGCTAATGCGCAAGTTTGTTTAAAAAGATCACTTTAACAATAGGAAGATTAATCAACCAAAGACTTTCAATTATCTGTTGTTCAATTTGCTCAATATTCACTTGCATACTGATTTTTCACAATAGTTTTTTTTTAAGTATTGCTGGTCTGAACTCTGGTTAAAACTAAAGTCTTCCTTTTAAAGGAAATTGTGCCATTCTGTGCCCCAAATAAAAAAATTCTGATTGAAGAAAAAAACCTGCAGAATTTGATTTTTTTAAAAAAATATTAATTAAAGGGGTGGCAGAAAAGTAATTTTAAAAGATGCAGCCAACATGATTTGAATTTCTCCAGAGTGGTTTAGAAGGAAGACCTGCAGCCACCAACAGAAAAGATCTTCCATTTCATCCACATTCTATTTCTTGGCCATAAAATATTCCATTTTTTCCCCTTCCCACATTTGCTCGTTTCATTCAGACAACCTTGAACCAACTAGGAAATGATTATCAAGTGGGGGGGGGGGGAGTTGCCCTGCTAGGCTTTTATGGAGCCCCATTTCAAGTTTGGCTTCTAACTTTAAAAAGTTAATTTTTTTCTCCCTAAAAGGTTTTCCTTCCCTTCCAGGCCAGTTCAAACACATTTTTCACTCTTTTCCCCAACTTGGCAACCTCACAACAGGCTTTTGGGGTGGGGGCACTTCCCACTCCCCCCTCAGAGGCCCAAAGCACCCCCTCCTCTGAATTTGCAGAGGCCCCACCAGCAAAGTCCAGGCTGTGCAATGGCTGCAGGCCCCCTTTTCCTGGGGGGGAGGGGGAGCCTTTGTTGCACCCGCCCAGCTTGAGGAGGGGGGGCGCGTGGTGGTGGGGGCGGGAGGCCTCTTACCACAGGCCCAGAGGGAGCCCTCTTGTTTGCTCCTCGAGGGGGACCCCCCGGACAGGAAGGTGAAAAAAAAGAAGGGGGGTGGCTTGGAAGGACTACAAAGCCTCTTTCCTGCGGGAAATGGGGACGTTGTTGCACGCCGGGAGGGGGGAAGGCAGAGAGGGCTGTTCCCACCCGGGGGGGGGGTTCCCTGAAGAGACGCGTGGGGGGGGGAGGAAACGGAGCTGTTTGAGGGGCGGGGCGGTTGCATCTGCACCTGAAAGGGGCGGGGCGAAGTTTGGCGTCTTCCCCCCCAAAAGAAATAGAGGGAGGGATCCGAAGCGGGACCGCCCCTTTCTGAGGAGGTGGGGCAGGGGGGAGGCGAAAGGCGAGAGCGCGCGGGGCGGAGTGAGCGAGCCAAACCCAGCGACTGGCTTTACCCGTCGCCTCGCACTGGCCCCTCCCTCTCTCTCTCTCTCTCTCTTTTTTTTTTCCCCTTCGACGTCATCGTTCTTCTCTTCGGGCTGGTTGGCCGAAGAGAGCGACAGCGCGCAAGCTCCGCCCTTCTCCCTTCCTCCGCCCGCGGACGCCCACGCGCCGGGCGGGCGAGGGGGGGACAAAAGGGGCGGGGCTCGCTGGCGACCTTTTTTTTGGGTTATTTTTTTTTTCTCTCTCCTCCTTCAACTCTTTTGGGCGGGAAAAAAAAAAAAGGAGAGAAGCGCCGCCATTTTGGGAGGATGGAAGGAAAGGCGCGAAAGCGAAGTGAGGGAAAGGCGGCCGGGGCTGCCTGAGGGGAGCCGCCCGTGAGGGAGAGGACGCTGAGGGTGGGGTGTTTATAAGGGAAATACCGGCGGGGATTTTTAAAAAAAAAAAAAAGACACGGGGGTTTGTGTGTCTTCCCAGGGCAGTTCGGCGTGTGTAAGATTGAATTCCTCCGTCAGTCCCAGAAGGCGAGGTTTGCCGAATTAAGTTAAAATCGAACCGGTTGAAAGTCACTTTTTATAGTTCTTATATATGGTACTCCGCAAGCAGCCCAAATAGGATTGGGGATGATGGTCCAGCACATGTGGAAACGGGGCCTTATTTGGATCTGGGTTACCTTTGGGGTACGAGTCCTTTTCATTCCCTCCTTGTAGACCAACCAAGCGCCATTGAGGGGAGTTTTATTCTATTATGAATTAACTTAATTTTTAATCTACAGCTTCCTCAAGCATTACAAAATTGACCACATATTTCCATCATAGCGCACTGTAGTATTATGTGCTCCTGTATAATTTTTTTTATCCATGTTCTCTGCCATGTGTTAAATGAAGGTTTTGTAACCTGCTGAAAGTGTCCCTATTTTGTGGTCATGCTGGCTTAATTTAAAGAATTGTGCCTTATTTCTTTACATTCTGCCTTTATTTAAAAAAAAATTTTTTTTAATAAACTCAGGGCAACAAACATGGTACAGGTAGTCCTTGACTTACAATAGTTCATTTAGGGACCATTCAAAGTTACAACAGGTATTGAAAAGAGTGACAACTTTTTCACACTTATGTCCGACAAAAATCTTACCCAAATTTTTGGCCAAGTTTCATTGGTCCTTATAAAATATTACTTGTGGCTTCCTTCTCAACCGGTGTAATTTCCATTTGTTTGATCTGCACCAAAAAGTTGGGACCTCTGAAAATACGCATGGAAGGTATAATTAAACATTCCAATTAAAACAAACCAATAAACATATCAATAAAAACTATCCACAATGAGGGGTTGAATAAGTTAAGATAGCAGAGACAATTATGCAACTACAGGTAGTCAACTTCTAGCCGGTTGCTTAGTGACCAAAATTATGACAGATCTCCCAAAAGGTTTTTTCCTAGTATTGCAGTTTCCTGAAAGTGCAGGATCTTTTTTTCAGATCAAGTGTTGATTGATTGATTGCAACAGGAATTGACGGACCCGTCTTGTTCTGAAGAAAAGCCTGAATCTGAAGCAAGGAGAGGCTTCCAGAAAGATTTGCAGATCCACAATATATGTAAGTAAAGATAATAGAAGTGTGTGAACACATTTCTATTAACAGACTATAAAACACTATTTGATTATGCAGTGAAAATATGCCATAGTCTACTTATATCTGCCAGTGTGTCAATCAAAAAACAAGCTATATTAGGACTGGCTTGAAACAACTTGAGAGAATGGCTGTGTGGCCGTTCTAAACTCAAAAAATGATGCTAGTGTTATTCCAATTGTCAAGATACTGAATCTGGGGTCCTTTTCATAACTACCACAGCCCTCTGCTGTTGATATAACCACTGAATTGTTAAAATAATTTTCAAATTTGAAAATGCATTGCTGTATTTACAATCAACATCCTTGCCCAGTCCCATTGCAAAGTCCTGATTTCCTAAATCCCACAGAATGGCCTGAAAGCTCATACATTCTCTATACTAGATTAAATCACGGGTGTCAAACTCAATCGCATCAGGTGACATATCATGTATTGCAACATTTTTTGCCTTTGCAAAGCTGGGGTGTGCATGGCCAGAGCATGACACACCTGGCCTGCAGGCCACCAGTTTGACACCCTTGGTAGATGAAAAAACAACTGCAATATATAATCAAAGGCAAAATTAATGAAACAAATGTAATCCAGAAAATAAGTTCGAGGCTGTTGTCATCTTGCAAGTGAAGATTCAATAACTTTCATTTTGAATTACAGTAGTGATTTTCCTAGAATATCATTCTTTACATCACAATCTTTAAAATTAGGTTGCAATTTAATAGCATCTTTTACAATCTCTTTTCCTCCTACAGTCTTCCATTTTTAATTCTCCACCATGTGAAAAATGCTAGGTAATGCTAGGTAAAACTATTTCCGAGGGAAATAGTTGTGGGGGGAGATGAGTTGTGGGGGGAGATGAGAGAGACTGATACACACCAGTCTACTTCACCAAACACAAATCTGTCACCACGCTCTACTCCTAGCTTTGGCTTTTTATACCCAGTAAGCCTCCCCCTCCCTCCGTGTATACAGTACAGAATTTAAAGACAGTTCAAATCCAGCCAATTACAGAGTATAAACATTACGAAGTTCCACCCTCTTTTAATTACCAAGGAGAGTCAATCACATTTAACCTGTCTAATCAGGGTGACCAGTACTGCTTTTAGCCCGGCCCATTACTTTCTGATCCGCTTCACTTTTGGCCAATCAGGAGAGCACTCTCTCTGGTGAAACCAGTTTTTAATTAGTATGCCAAGGACCCTTTCCTGAGTTTGCTTTCAGCTGCCTGATAATAATGCTTGTTTAAGACGATGCCTGATTTTGATTTGACTGGCTGGAGTTAAGAACATCAGCAGAGAGTACTCCAAAAGTCCTATTTTACTTTGATGATTTCAGTTTTGTTTACTGTAGTTGTCAGAGCAGCAATGTATGCTGTCTTCCTTACTTTGGCTTAATCTGTTGGTTATAAAAGTAAGATACTGCATTTTATTTTGTCTGGGCGCAAAGTTATAAAAACTAGGAAGTGTTTCCTTTAACAGTGGATTGTGCAGAATCTGGCCCATTAACAGCATTGCCAAATATTATGAATCCATAATACTATAAAATCAACTTTACATTTGTGTTTCTTTCAATAAAAGGTAGTAGTGACCTAATCACACATTTATAATAGGTTAGAAATGTTATGAGGCTGTAGTACTCATCTATATCATTAAGCAATAAACTACAATTATTTTGATAAACACAATTTGTCCTAAATAGCCAGACTCATGTCTTTGGACTACTTGAACAATTTTCCTAAACTTGTAACATTTAATTGAATTAGATTTATTTTATTTATCCCATCAGATTTATTTCCTGGTCAACCTGTTCAGGATTAGTTGTTCTACCTGCTGTCCTACACATACAATTCAGTACACCTTGCTTTATGCCATAGTACTTTGTCCTCTGGAAAGGTGCACTGGTTTACACGTTACCAAGCACAAGACATATTAAAACGGACACTATTTGGATAAAAAATTATGTAATAAAGCATCATACAATAGGTTTAAAGGCTGCATTTCCATGTATACGTTAAGCCAAACACCATGCAGACGGATTCATGCATCCTGCTAAATTACCAAAATGTAATTTGTTTGGTTTAATGCATTGTGTGAATCCAGTAATTGTTATGTTTAAGCAAACCCTGATCTGGCACAATCTGCTCACATCCGTATTTATTTACAGGGTGCTTCTAAAGTGCAATCCAATTCAGAATATCTTATTTATTACACAAAGTTTATTACACTAAGACTTGTGATTGCATTTTTGTTGTTTCATGTAAACCTATAGTTATATCCCTATATTAGAATAAAAAACCAACTCTAGCTATCTTACTAGTGAGTCCTATAAGCTCAATTTGTGTAATTGGTTCAGGGTTCAGTGAAACCAAAATCAAATCAAATTGAGCATATTATCATAGGTAAATAAGCCAAGTCAAACACAACTAGTGTGTTGTGTGTGAAAAGTAGGTTTCCAGTAAACCATGCTTCATGGCATCCATGCGTTCAGTTGGGGTGCTGTGACGGAGGCTCAGTTTATTTGGCCCAATCTGGGTTATATAAGGTTTGGAAAATCTGCTTTTGTCTGCTTAAAACCAGCAGCAAATGAATCCAGCATATACTTTTAAACAACCCTTCTGAAATGTTTAGTAGAATAAAGCAGGTTTAAAGTTATGTTTGGGCCTGCTTAGTGGTTGGAAAGGAGACCACTAAGAAATCCCAGGGCTGGAGATTAAACTAAAAACTATTTTTACAGCACTGCCAAGCAAACTGCTCGGATGTGGGCCTTCAATGTCAAACTTGGGAGCTTCCGATTCTTTTCCCCAGTATTGAGATTTATGTACTGTAACACAAGTTGGGGAAGGTTTTAGTTCTGAAATAATCATTCCTTCTGAAGAAATTGAACTGCATTTAGGAAGATAGGTCTGAGTATTGTAATAATTCCAACCTAAATTACAGCAGGAAGACTCACACCACACAGGCTTGCCCTTATTTTTCCGGTTTCCCCCATGGTCCGTCACATGGTCCCACGTGATCCTAAGTCTATTAATTTCTAAGTAGATCCTGCAAAAGTCCAAAATCTAATCTCTCGATGTAAAGCACGCCTAGGGTTGACGGGGTTGAAACCATGAGCGATGCAGTTAAAAGCATTCCGGTCTGAACATCCCCGCCCACCATCCTATTATCACCCCCTTGAAGGTTATTTATTTTTCTTCCAGCCCCATCAGTATCCTCCTCCTTTCCCCCCCCCCCCCCGCAAAGAGCTTTCTGAAAAGGAGAATTTCGAGCGTCCTTTCCGCCGTCCGAAGCGCCGTCCGCAGGTCGCGCAAAGCCCGGCCTGCCGGAAGGGGGGCGAGGGGCACAACCGAAAGCATCCGCCCGGGGGGGGGGTCTGAAAGGGGGGGAAGCTCCGCTGGCGGCACCCTTCCTTGACAAGCTCGGCCGACGGACGTCTCGCTACGATGCTCCCTTTTGAGCGTGCGCGCGTGCGGCGACAGTATTTTGAAAGAGCCAGAGGGGTGGGGCAGCACCAATGCAAATTAAGCCGAGTGGGAGGAGGGAAGTTATTTTTTTTTTAATAAAAATGATTTCGCTGAAAATGTACAAATAAAACTGCCTGTTGGTGGTTCTTTTTTTTTTTTTTTTTACCTTTTTTCCCGCCCGCTTCGGCTTTTTCTTCCTCTTTATTTTTTATCTTTCAGAGGAAACCTTCATCGGTTGCAATCAGGCACTGAGCTGACCCTCTATGAGTCTGTGCCTGCTAGGGTCCTGCCTCCGGAGCCCGTGCGGGGATGTCTCGGAGACCCCGCGCTGACTGCTGCTCAAACATCACGGTGAGTTTGTTACAATGTAGCAATTTCTCTTTAAATCTCTTAACTCTCTCTACCTGCAACTCAGGGCTGTGACAGGGCGAAAAAAAACTGGGGGGAAGGGGAACCGTGTCCCCCCTCCTTGGGTAGTAGCACTGATCTCTTTCCACTGCTCCCCCAATTCAGTTGTGCCCCCCCCAAACAGCCTTCTATTCCTGCGTCTGCAGAGCACGTCTACAGAATACAATGTAGCTTTATAAAATGATATACAATCTTCTAATCGTTGTAGTGGGGAGGCTGGCAGATTCTTTCCCCACCCCCATCTCTTCCTTCGCATATCTCTACAGGCTTCTAGAATAGATTTTCCCTCTCTGGCAGAAGGGGTGGGGGCTTTGGGGAGCGGGGAAAAAGAGAGGAGGTTATCATTCGCAGGGCTGGATGATTATGTGTAGGTTTTTTGTTTTTCCCGTTGTAAAGGCATCGTCTATTTCATTTCCCCCCACCCCCACGACATCTCCAAAGTAAAAGCAAAGGAGAGGTCTTCTCCCGTGGTTTCTGAAAGACTGGATGGGGAGTTGCAAAGCAAAAACATGTTTTCTTTGGTGTCTTCCTTAAAAAAGGAATTCAGATGTTTACACTGCTTACTTCTCAAGGTATTTACAAACAATATAAATTCATTTATTTTGATAATAATGTAAAAAGGTGTTTTTGATCTCAATAAAACAAGGAAAAACTGCCAGATGAGGTTATCCTATGTTAACCTGGTCTTCTCCCATCTCCCTTGATAAAATCTCTACTTATTATTCCGGCCTTGTTCCTGCAAACCATTCCATGTCTATTTTGTGCTGATTTGGCTGAACAAAAACAATACTACACAATTAAAAATAAGTCATTTGTTATTTTTTCCCCAGATTACTTCATTTCAAATGGAATATTATCACTCCTTTCTATTATTCCTACCTTTAAGTCCCATGAATTTCTGTGGAATAAAAACACATTTCTTGCTTTTAAGGTATTATTTTAGTTTTGTATATTAACCATGGTCATTGGCCCTGGTTTTTCTGCAATTAGCTGTGTTTTGTACTGGTTTATACATACAGGCTCTAATTCTCCAGCCTAGTCTCTTGTATATAGTCCAATTTGGTTTAAGCTCTGACAGTTTATCTGAACACTTGCATGCCTCAAAAATTCATAGTAATAAACACTACAATATGCCAGAAATCAATTTGTGAAGGTTTTGCAAAGTCCCAAAAACACAATTATCAAGAGCATGTCAATGTTTTAAATAATGGACATATTAAGTGGGCATCTCTGAAATGTTAGCAGTCATGGAAGTAGTTTTCAAAAGCTAGAGTAAAATGGAAAGTTTAATAAGTGTTTGGGGATCTTTGAAAACAGAGGTGAGGTCCTTTCTGCCACTCTGTTCAGGATAGTTGAAAACTGGCCTCTAACAATTAATATTGAATATTTCCCAAGCTTTGTTGATTTGGAACTACAGTGGAACTCTATTTAGAATATTCTTTTTTTTAAAGTCATGTTTGCGTAGATCAGTAACTCACTAGAAAGGGCTAAAGAACATTTATGTACTGCTACTTTATCCCATCTTGTGCACATACCTCATTAAGCAGGGACAGAGGCTTAGCTGAAGCCATATGTGTTTTGCCAACTTGGAGCTATTTTAAATTTGTAGAAACCAGATTTTGAAATTACTGTATACCTTGGTTTCAAATGTTTATTTCCACAAACAGTGGACACCAAGCTAGCTGAAAGATAATTAACCACAATTAGTTGCATAATTTCTCACTAGTTAAACAAGGTAGATATGACTTAGTATGGACTAGTATTGGGAGCATATGTAAGATTATAGTTAAAGGGCTATCACATCACTAAGAAATTGAGTGTAGGAACATAGCTGTAGCTATTTTGTGTTTTTTTACTCCTTGCAGGCCCATAGGTTGTTTTTTTCTAGAAAGCAAAAACTTTATTCCATCACCTCAGATATAAGTATTCTTATTTTGTGAACCACTACTACTTCGTAGTTATTTGCAGAGGGGGCGGAGGGGGGAAGATAGAGGTGGACCTGCCACCAGAAAATTGTTGAGATATCAACTAAAAAGGAGAGGGACTGACAATTTCTACCTATGGCTTGGGTGAATTTGTTGGCATATGACAACTGACTTGCTTTAAACACAGATAATGTTCAACCATTGTCATGAACAGTGATCAATTACTAAGTTAACATATGCTAAATTATTGCTTGTTAAATATGAATAATCCATAGCTGCCTGGGTTTGCTTAGGAAAACATAAATTTACAAATCACAGTTCATATATTTGTATAGGATGCTAAGCAAAAATCACATAAACTGCATTAACATTTAGCATACAATAGATGAATGCATCCAATTGTAAATAGTTCAGTAAATTATGACTTAATAAACCACCAATAAACTTTGTGTAATCTAGTCTTAACAATGTGCAACATATTAAAACACAATCTGTTTGGTTTTAATTTATTGTATGTGAGCCCAGCAAATTATAGTTTATACATTAAACCAGAAAAAGCTGGCTTAGAAAATTATGTGATCCCACTTATAGAAAATGTCCATTCATAATACTAAGCTATTGTTCAATTGAGATTTGAAAAAAACATAGTTATGCTTACGGAGCAAACTTAGGAACACCACATTATAGTTTTGTGTGTACTCCTATAACCCGATTCACACATAAACACTTAATAAGCTGGATTGAACTAGCTATGGTGCTTTGGGTTATATTTAACTTTTTTGAGTGAGTTTTATGTTATACTATGCCAAAAACAAACTGTATTATGAAGAAGCTTCTTTGATTAGAAGCGAAACATCTCAAAGAAAAACAAATTCCAGTTGCCTGTTGGAAAAAGCATCTTTGAAACAACCTTTGAAAATGGCTTAGCATTTTGTGTGATGTGGGCCACTAAAAGTATGGATTCTATTTCAGTTACATTCATTATCACTATTATATTTCTAAATATTTGCTTAAGTGCTTTTTCATACTCACTGGTTATAATTGTGTACAAATTATGCTACTTAAACTCTGAATTTACATTTTCAAACAGATCCTTTACAAATTGCCAAGATAGGCTTATAAATAGGTTTCAAAGGAAGTTTTTCAGTATCAAAATTCAAATAATATATAACTAGTACTCTAAAGCAATTTGCTGCATTGCTCTATTGTTGTTAAAGCCTTAAATGCAATCATTATGGGGAAAAAATTGAACAACTAAGACTTCTTAGCTGCCTTAGTTTTTGTTGATATTTTATGTTTTTCATGAGTTGCCATTGTTTATGTTTGTGCTAAATTACCTGTGCCAGTTGGTATAGATCCACTATATTTAATCAAGTGGGAGCTGGTGTTTTGTATCTTTTAATTATTTTTCACCAAAGTAGTAAATGTATATTTTATACTTGACAGCCAAGAATGTTTAGGGAGAAGTTAAGGTAATTGATATTGTTAAAATTTTGAAATCTTGCTATTTTGTTGGAATGAAGTTATCATAATATATTCTGAATGTAAAATCCATTTTTGTCCTTTTTAATACAAATGTAAGAAATAAAAACTTATAAAATATGGAAGCTAACTCTAGAGTATATACTATTTGCATTTTAGAATGTATGAGATATTCTAAAAAATTGCTTTTAGAACCAATTTGCCTTTCTAGGCATCTTCTCTTTCTTCTCATGACTTTCTAAGATAGTACACAGAAAAAAATCTGGAAAGTTACTCAGTTAACATTTATGTGTACAGGGAAGAGCAGTATTCTATATTATAAAATGTGAATGTCACATATTTGAAAATATTAATCTGAATGAGGGAGAACAAACTGAAATTTGAGCTTAAGAATCAGATGATTTAGAAATCGGGCTTCATGCTGTTTTGCATGATGAGCACTATGTAGAAAAATCAGTATTATTGGTGGAGTAGTGAAATTGGATTTGCTTCTGAAATATTACCTTGGGATTCAGGAGTCCCTTTCTTGAGCTTGGGTGATATGTCAAATGTGCTTGATCATAGGAAAGAAAGCCAGAATAACACATGCAAGTTATATCCAGAATGGATTTATCTACATAAGACTGCCCTTGAACAGAAACCTCAGAACAATCAGAACTGTTTGCTTTTTCAAACACTTATGAGGAACCTGTTGGTTGCACTGACTGGGACTTCTGGAATCTTAAAAGCTGTAAGGGAGGCATTTCAGATTTTGACAGAGTACTTGCCCAGTAGTTCATAGAGTTGTATCTTTTTGTGGCAATGTCTAGATTATGGAATATCATGTCTCTAAAGATTCCTTTCATCCCTCTAAGAATATTGCATTTAAAGACATTTTGTTCAAACAAGGCTTCTGCATATTAAAATTATTAGAGGCATGATAACAAAAAGTTTTTGAACACAATATGTGTAGCATGTTTTATCTGTTGCATAGGTCTCCATTTTAATGTGTTCTTTATTGATATATTTATTAATATTTCTATATAGCCTTGAGTATTATTTTCTTAAATAAATATATCCCTTAATCCAGGGGGGAAATCCTCCCAGGCATTAAAAACATGATGTTAGCATTACGAAGTTTCAGGTGACAAATCACAAATGTTCATGGTTTTACTGATTGAGGACTGCACATTCCTACTTCCCATTCCATGGAGAAACATTGGTTTGTCTCTGCTAAGTCCATGGCTTCTGGAAATTTCTTATAGTTGGACAGAGTCAAATATGTCTAGCTGGTTCCTGGATCATTTCTCTTTCCAGTGAGATAGCTTATTTAATGTCATATGAATGTCAAGTCAAACAAAAACCCTGAATTTCACTGTTCTCACTTTACCTTTTAGCGTATCTTTTTTCACAAAAGATGCATAGACTACTTGAATCAGTCTTTGAAATGTGTTTCCAGGTGATATAAAGGGTTTATTTAGTTGGAAACCATTACTTTTAATTATTATAGGAATCAATTGATATGTAACTTTGTTCAATAGCAGATAAAATGGTGAAGTGATTTAATTCACCAAAAGCCCCTGCAAACATCTCAGTTTGGAATTCCATTTGTAAATAGCTGTAAAATCTCTGATAGAAATGTAAAATGCTGCCATGCATTGGTCATGTTTGTACTTTGTGTTAATTTGAATTCTAGTTGATCAAATCTGCTTTGGCTCTCTTGCCTATGAAAGTACTAACAAAGCACAGAAACTCCCGTGATTTGTTTACCATGAACCATGAATTGAACCCCTCTGGCTTGTCTCTGCCAAGCAAGCCAAAAACCAGAAGCTTTCAACCAGTCTGAGGGAGCAAACCAAACATTTTGGTCCCTGTTTCCTTGTAAATAAACTACCGAAAGATCTTTCATGGTTTGTTTACCTACTCACACTAGGAGAAGGATTTAAATAGGAGTAACAACAGTATGCAGCAAAGGACAAATTAATTCATAGTAAGCCAGAATTTTGAAGACTTCTGTTTTACTTCAACATAGGTATAACTGTCTTCTGGAACACTAGAAATTGGGCATAAGAGAGGTTTCAATTCCAATTCAAATGTTACTCTTTGGTTTAATCAAAGCTATAAAATGTTTAATTTAAATGAACTTCAGCAATTGGAATAATTGTAGCTAACATAATTTAATTTTAAATAGTTTTTCATATGACTTATACCTAGGAGTTTGGGCCTCCTAGTGCTAAGGTTCTTCCACTTTTGGTCCTGGGTGGAACTGCTCCAGATACATCAGGTATGCAATCTAGGGTTCTTCTTAGACTCTTGGAAGAACAGTTGACAGCTTTGGCCAAGAGGCTTTAGCACACATTTGGGTTATGCACTGCTTACACTCATACCTGGACTGGGAGCCTCTGTTCATTGTTACTCATGCCCTTGTGAGTGACAGACCTCTTGTCTGGATTATTCTAATGTGTTCTAGTGGAACTCCCCTTGGAAGGTCATTTGGAAGCTTCAACTGATACAGAATGCAGCTGCACAGATAGTAAATAATATTGGGTACTTAGTACATGTAACACCACTACTTCATGAGCTGCTTTAGTTGCTGGTATGTTTCTGGATGCAACTAAAGGTTATATACAGCAACACACACACACACACACACACAAATAGGTAACCAAGGTTATTCAGCATTTATTAGAATGCAGTCGCTAAACTAAGATGAAAACTGCTTGAGTATCAATGGATTGTGACCAATGAAAAATTTAAAAAAAAAACAGTTTTTTTCTGAAAGTAAGCTCTTGTCCATCTCTGGTGGAAATTTGATTTTATTTTCTGTCCCATGTTTCTTCCACTTAGGAGACAAGAAGATAATTTAATTGAAATCCAAAGATCCAAAGTCTTTAAACAACCTGATCTCTTCTTGGCACCAGAAAATATTGTCCGAGCCATATTTAAAACTTCCTATGAGGCAATTTTATACATCAATATTACAATCAAAACTCTGACTGAGAAGAGTCAAGTCAGGATAATGTTGTGGTTCCCCCACACCTTTACCATTGAGAGAGATGTTAGAAGCTGGAAAGGAGGGGGGGGGTTGTTTATTTTTCTTTTTTTACCAAGGATAGCCTACTTTATATTTCAAGAGACTATTATATGCAGTTGTTACTTAAACTGAAAATTTCAGCTACTAAACTGTATGAATTTCAGGAAAATCATCACACAGTTGTTCCTGGACCAGGTCTGGTACCAAGAATCACTACCACCTGTCAATTCAGAGACTAAGAAAAATGAGTAGTCATTCTAGCAATGCTAATGAATGGCATGTGTTTGGGAAAAATACTTAAAATATCTAGCTGATATTGGGAGAAATCATAGACAATCCAATATTCTGTCTTTAATTTGTTTATTTTGAACTCGCAAGGTATTCTTGCCAGTTGATTTCATACTGCAGATTTAGCGTATGTCTTTCAACACTGTAGATGTCCAGATTAAATACTTGTTTCATAGTATTTAATTCATTAAATTTATTGTAGATGATATATGATTAATCCTGATGTTCTTATTCCAATTTTCTGAATTTATATAACACTCAGATATAAACTAAGTATATAGATTGAATCACAAATCATGTTTAAAACATTGATTTATTTGTGCCTCAGTGTATCATGCAAATACTGCCACTGTGGCCAAAGGGGGAAAAATCTTAATAACATACACTTTAGTGTTACATTGATTTTCAAACACCGAGATTTCAGATTTTTCTACGTTTAACTATGGAAATTCAATTATAGTCTGCTTAGAAGCAGCTCTAGAGAGGCATTTGAAGCTTACCCGTACCCTACATGCCATTGCAAGCTGAGAATAAGTTCTAGAAACTGTTCCAAACTTATTTCTTGACTGTTGGCAACTTCTTGACTGTTACTGATCAAAATGTAGAATTCATTTATATGGTTTTGGAAAATTTCAATTTTACACAGACCGTTCTTTAAAAATTATAGAGGTTACCAAAACTGAGCTGATAATTGCACAAGTTGGGTAAACCACTATAAAAACTCTTCAGGGGACCGAGGCTGGATTATAAAACAAATATATGTTTTTAATGCTTCTGTGTCTGAAGGGTGTGTTATTTTTTACTTTAGAGGAAAGCTGCACTATAGTTCGCTGGGTAGTTGTCTCAGAAGGATTTTAAATTTAATTCAAATGTGTTTAAACTGGAGTAGGTGTACCATAATCCTTGTTCAAATAAAGACAAGATTAAATTGGCTGTTAGGAAGAATAATGCTAGCAAATAAACATTTTTTGGTTGTTTTAAGTTGAAGTCACTGAAATGTCTTTGGTCAATTTCTGTACTCTGAACCAGCAATATGGCATTCAGATAAACGATAAAGAAGTTAATTGAGTTGTGGCTCACACTGTCTGACCTCCAGGACTCTTATTACACTGCAGGCTGAAATGCAGAAGTGGCTTCAAAAGAAAACTGCTGCTTTTGAAATATTCCCTTCCTCCTTTGCTACTCATATTGACAAATTTGAATCTCGTGTTTTATATATCTGTTCAGAAAGAAATAGCTGAAAAAAGTTATTCTCAGGTATTAGGGTAATTGGGAACGATAAATGCATATGTTTAATGCAGTTAATTGGGAGACTTAATAAACTTGTTGTATTTGGGGCTGCTTGCTCTCTCTTGGGGATCTTCTTAACTGTAATGCAATGAATCCTACTGGGATCTCTTTGTAATCCATATACTGCAAAGTAGTATTCAGTCCCCCAAGATGCATAACAATTGTTAGTTTCTCAAAAGAAATTTTGGTAGTTAAAAACAAGGGGATCTGGTAGATACTTTTATTTCTATAGTAAACATTCACTGGATAGGTCATCAGATTTCTGAATGTCTCTCTTTCTACCCCCATTTATTGCTCCTTTATTCTTTAAACAACATTTCATGTCGCTTACCTCATCTTTTAGCTATCTACATTGAAATAGTTACTTTTTAAACAGCTGTATTTTGTTCTTCCTTTTTTCTTTTTTTAATTGGACTTCACTACTACCATAGCAATTTCTTGATATTTCTTTCAGAATCAGGAGGATGCAGATATATTTAGCATTTTTGTTTGGGGGATGAGTGCATACAAATGTCTTCTATACATATTCCAATTTGTAGTATACTTAATTTGCATTTATTTCCTCAAAGACCTTTGTACTTTGACCGATTGCTCGCCGTCGTATATCGTAGCATATTGTTTTAAAGCAAAAAACAGCATAGAGAAAGTTAGCTACTAATCTATATGCTGGGTGGAAGGGTTATTTGGTAGGTGTTTTGTTTTAAATTGGGCAATACTGTAAATACATTATACATTCTATTGGTTTCCATTAAGATCTTATGCTCCCATAATATGGTTCACACCTAGAACTAGGTCGTAGCAAATATTTTGGCCGTAGTATAATGTGTAAATCACCTATTTGTGTTGAGTGCAGAATGAGCTATTGCAATATATTCAATAAAATATAGTTTAAAAACCCTCCTTCCTCACCCCCCCACGGAACTTAGTATGATATGGAATTGGGTATTGACATGCCACAACATGTAAATATTGTGGCTAGGGCAACAATAGGACAATATTTACATGTTGTGGCATGACAGATATACTACCACAAAAGTCATGGCTCATTATGTGATGCACTCTGGTTCTTTAGTTGTGGATATATAATCCATGCTCGTTTGGGGCATCAGCAGTACCACACTGTGACGTTGATGGCTAAGACACTGAGCTTGTCGATCCGAAAGATCGGCAGTTTGGCGGTTCGAATCCCTAGCACCATGTAATGGAGTGAGCTTGTCCCAGCTTCTGCCATCCTGAGCAGTTCAAAAGCATGAAAAAATGCAAGTAGAAAAATTGGGACCAACTTGGTAGGAAAGTAACAGCATTCCGTGCGCCTTTGGCATTTAGTCATGCCGGCCACATGACCATGGAGACGTCTTCGGACAGCGCTGGCTCTTTGGCTTTGTCATGGAGACGAGCACTTCTCCCTAGAGCCGGAAACAACTAGCACATTATGTACAAGGGGAACTTTGACCTTTAATCCACTCTTGCTTTAGGCTCTTGGTAGATGAGATATGGTGTATACTATACATAGGCAGCATTGGTAAGTTGTTCTTCAGATTCTTTGTGTATTGCCAAAGGTCATGTTGATCTCTAGACTTATAAAAACTATACTTCGAAAATACTACTTGAAGGACCCCATTTGTTCTGTGCTTTGTCTATAATTTGGGAGGAGATTGAATTTGTATAAGTTCATCCCTACAGGCAATCCTCGACTTACCACCATAATTGTGACCAGAATCTTGGTTATTGAGTGAAGCAGTCATTAAGCGAGATGTCTATGTGACCACTTTGCTCCATGACTGCAGTCCCAGCTCCAAGTTGCAGTTGTTAAGCGATTGTGTGGGTTGTTAAGAGGAGTATGGGATGCCTCCAGGTGGGAAGGCCCTGGAAGCCTTGGCTGGCTACAGGGCTCACTAGTGAAAGCAAAGTTGCTTCAGGGCAGTCAATTGGTTGCAGGGCCCAGCAGCATACAGAAATTGTTCCATTTACATTTTATGTCCAGATGAAGCAAGGCGCCTTCCTACAGAGGTGGCCTTGCAAGTTGCACCATTCTGTAAGAGGGCACCATTCTTTCAAGGCCTACTGGGTGTGTTGGAATGGTGAACACGATCTACACCAATGGTGGTATTCTACCAGTTCGCCCCGGTTCTGCCGAGCCGGTAGCGGCAATGAGCAGTAGAGACTGAAGCGGTTCTCTCCACTGGTCTGCTGTTGGGCCCATCCGCCCGCGCTCCTATACTCACCTTTATCCCCTGCTTTGTACAGCACAGCAGAGGGCCACGCCGCAGCTGCTGAAGCAACCAGAAGAGGGCAGGCTTGCAGGAGGTGAGTTGGAACGCCTCTGCACCTGCGCAAAGTGTACATTTGGCACACACAAAGTGTGTGCACCCACGTAAAGCGCACCCACCAAGCCACATCCACCAAACCCAATGGTAAAACTATTTGAATCCCACCACTGATCTACACTGCAGGAGTTCAACTGCTCTTCAGGCACAGAAGGAAACTTCCAGTGGGGTGCAGAAATGAAGCTTAAATCATGAAGCTCCAAAGTCCCTTCCTGCACCCTACTGGGTGCAGAAGTCCCTTTCTGTGCATCAAGCTAAGCTGGTGTCCTTTCCCAGGTTGCAGAAAGGGAGCTTAGATCTTCAGGATCTAAGCTTTGTTTCTGCACCCCATGGAAGATGTCAACTCTCCTCAGCCAGCAGTAATTTCAGCCAGCCCCTAGAGCAGGAGTCTTCAAACTTGACAGCTTTAAGACTTGCGGACTTCAACTCCCAGAATTTCTCTTCCAGTCATGTTAGCTCAGGAATTCTGGGAGTTGAAGTCCACAAGTTTTAAACTTGCCAAGTTGGAAGGTCCTTGCCCTAGAGACTAGAAGGAGTCCTCCTGGCATGTCTTCTGACTTTCTGAGGAAACTTGCAGAGAAGATTGCAAATAGCGTTCACATGATCACAGGGGACTTGGCAACTGGTTGTAAGTGCAAATGCGGGGTCGGAGTGGGTGGGTACAATGTTTTATGGTGGCCAGAATTGATTTATGGGCCATAATGTACCTTTTCCAAGGTCATCATAACTACTGTTGTTAAACAGCCAGTTGTAAGCTAAGGACCACTTGTATTCAGGCGATACAGTTGAAAAATTGTTAAGGTTAAATATGGATTAAGATGAGGCATATAAGCAATCACACTTTTTCCTGTGTTTCCTCTCTCTCTCCTCACAGCCTCTGCAAGCCTCCATAATGAGTTAATACAATGTTGTTTCTTATTTATTTTATTTTTTTGTATCCCGCTTTTATTATTTTTACAAATAATTCAAAGCTGTGAACGTATCCAACACACCTACCTCCTTCTATTTTCTCTGCAACAACAACCCTGTGAGGTGGCTTGGGCTGAAATAAAATGACTGGCCCAAGGTTGTCCAGCTAACTATCATGCCTAAGATGAAGAAATGACTAGAAGTCATTGTCTCCTGGTGAATGGTCTCAAGCTATCACGTCTTATAAAATTTAAAAGAAAAGGTTTGGGTCACATTTTATTTTTCTTTTTTTCATTTTCAACAGAATGTGCAGTATAGTAACAAAAACAATATAATGATTTTATATGCCCAAAGAGGTACACAAAAACTTTATTGCAAGGGTAATAACTTACTTTTTATGTTATTTATTGAATTTGCAGACTGCCCCATCCCTGACTACTCTGGGCAGCTTTACAAAAATTAAAGCAACAATAAATACAAGCAACTTGGCAATAAAAACAGCTTCCTTTCAGGGAATAACACACACACACACTCCCATCAAATTTCTTAGGACTCTCAGACCCTGTCCATCACCCTAACTCGAGTCCTGCAAGAAAAGACAGGTTTTTAAAGAGCACTTGAAAACAGGAAAGGTGGCCCTCAGAGCTCATCCCTGTTCCAATTTGCACTTTTTTCTTTTGAATCAAATTGAGTTTTTTATTCATACATTGAACTTCAGTTGACCCAAATCATATATAAGTGTGAAACTTTTTTATTGATTCAAAAATAAGTGTACCTATTAACCATGGACAGTTCACTTAAGACCGAAATTATACATAAGTCTGACAACCTTTTTTTCTACTGTCCTGTTGACATACCTTAAACCAAGTTGGTCAAATGAACTGAGGATGATTTGGGAAACACTGCAAATAGGATTTGCCCATCTGTTCAGAGTGCCAGAAGAAGACCAATTTACACAATCGGTGTTGGCAAAGTTATATCTTTATTAAATGTAGTTTAAAAATCATATACCCTAGTTGCTTTTGTCATTCTTCCCATTGTTCAGTTTATCCATTGTCTTTTAACAGCAACTCATGGGCCTTTTTTTTCCTATGGGCCTTAAGTCATGCTTAGATTAGCTTTGGTTCAATTCGTTACCTCACCTTTCTGACTGCTATTTAATACATTTCTACTCAGGTCTGCTATAATAGCAGTTAGACTTATATACAGCTTCAGTGCTTTACAGCCCTCTCTAAGCAATTTACAGAGTCAGCATATTGCCCCAACAATCTGAGTGGGAAGGATGGAAGACTAGAAGGCTGAATCAATCTTGAGTTGGTCAGGATACTGCATTCTAACCACTATGGCACCGCAGCTCTTGTAAGTAGCTAGGTCTAGCAACTCCACTAGACATATATAATCTTAATTGGTTATTCTATAATACAATGGCTATGCCTTTTAAAAACAATTGTATGTAACATCAACCAGATGGCCAATTTCTGTTCCAAGACACTCTGAAGAAAGGGCAATTTCTAGTGGAAATGCAGCATCTTGGAGTGTGCTGTTGTCTCTTCTCTCTCCCTCTCTTTCTTCTCTCCCTCTCCTCCCCCCCCCCCTCCAGTATGGCTGCTTTTTCTTGCTGGGTTTTCAGACTGCTGTGTTTCTTATACATTTAAGGATCTGAACCCCCAAGGGAAGCAAAACAGCTTTTATTGGGGAAACCAGTAGAGAAATAGTTAACTGTAGACTGATTCTGTTTTATAAGTTATCTCATCCAGAATGTATTTGCAGTGGAGATAAAGTGAACTTTTTAGGAAATTTTAAAGTATTCTGTAGTTAATTCTGGAAAACACAGAATTTGAGGTAATAACCAGATCAGAATATAGATGACAAGAGGCAATGGTATAGCTTTTATTTGTGTATTCTTATTTGCACATCTTCAAAAATAAAATTCATTGAATTTAGTGGTGTTTCATCTCAGAAAAGAATTGCTATCCTAAGCTTAGATCTGGATCTCTAATAGCTATTTCCACTTTCACCTCAACCTGAATCATAGAGTCCAGACACAAATTCAGTTGCCTCTGAAAAACATTCCTTAACATGTCATTAAACATATTCTAAGTATAATGATTAGTATTTTGTGGCACAGCCTTTTTGTCTGTTTGTTTTTGTTCTCTCTATAGAGGAAAGGAGCTTTTAAAATATTTGAAGTTTCTATCTCTGTGCTTTCCTCATTATATTAAAAAACAGGTAAGCGAAATCAACCAAATTATTATTGAGGGTTGCACATCCTCCCATCTCTGCCAACTCTTTTGTCATAATAAAAGTGTCCTACTTCACTGCAGTAAGGATAGAAATGACATATTAACACACCTACATTTTTTATTTTAATCTGAAAGTATTAACTCCTGCAAAAATTTGCTCTCTGCATGTGTAAATAATGCAGACATGATTATATTGGACAGAAGCTTGCTTTGATGAAAGCCTAATTAGGAAGAATTCAATAATGTTACTGTTGACATCTACAAGTGTATGGATTGTTTTTGTTTTTCTGGTAAATAATTTTAGTAATATTCTAAATTAATGACAGAGCTTCTGACAAGTTTCTATTAAAACAAAATAGACTGAAATATTGCCTTTAATATATTGTAATTGTATGCAGCTTTTTATAGTCTAAGAAGATGATGGAGAAATTGAGAGATGATCTTGAGATTACTGTATTAAAATGCTGGTTAATAACCCACACAAAACATGCTCTGGATCCTGTTGTATGATGTCTTCAATCACCTTTGTTTAACCAGCTTCTTTTCTTTCAATGTATTAGTCTTAAGCAGGGGTCTCCAACCTTGGCCCCTGGAAGCCTGGCGGACTTCAACTCCCAGAATTCCACAGCCAGCTTTGCTGGCTGTGGAACTCTGGGAGTTGAAGTCCGCCAGGCTTCCAGGAGCCAAGGTTGGAGACCCCTGGTCTTAAGGATGGTTTCTCGTTCTTTGCCTCTCTCTTTAGTTTCCAGCAATCCTGGATTTTCCATCATCCTATTTTGTTCTGGGTCCATTTCTTTGCTTTTTCTCACAGCTACTGATACTTCTTATGAAAAAATATTTAAAATTCAAAAGGGTTCACAAACTTTTAAGCACCACTGTCTACCTTGTTGCCTGATGCCCCTTTGTTATCTATACCGCAATAATAGTTTAAAGAGTCCTAAAAGCAGGAATCCATTGGAGTTTACAAGGGAAGTGAAAAACATTTCCAGAGAAAGCAAGTGAACTAGTAAAGGATTCTTGGGTTCAGAAATTGGGATCTTTTTTTGCGTTTAGATTAACAAAACTGGAATGCAATTTGCTATATTAGCGGATTCTTTGCAAAGATGTCTGCAACTGATTATTGTTGCCATTCATAAGAACCAAAGTCTTCAGTTTTCCTGAAACAATCATTTTGGCAACTTTTTACTAGCTTGGAATTTATATAAATAATTTGCAAGTAGAACATGTAAAGCTTTTGTCAAGACAGTTCTTAAATATATTTCTTAAAGCAAGTAAATAGGGGAAGTGTGAAGTGTGTCTAGATTTCTGGGAATGAAGTAATGTTTATCTGCAAAACACAAGCATGTTTGTGTGTGTGTGTGTGTGTGTGTAATTATAAATAAATCAGAGCTTTTTATCTCTTTCTCCTCCTCCTCCCCCCCCCCCCCATTTGTTGAAAAGAGAACATTCTGCCTCCCTTTGCACTCTCCCTGCTGCTCCTGCTGCGGTTTGAGGGAATGCAAGTCTGGAAATGATTTCAAGCAAATGTTAGAAGTAAATACAGCATGTTTGGGGGAAGGGAGGTAGAGAGGGCAGTCCAGCATGACGTTTCCTTAAGAAAAGGAAGTGAATGAGGCATTTCAGTCACCATCTATAGTCAGTATAGTATCACTAAATCAAGCCATTGAAAGTGTCTCTAATGCTGTTCAGCCACTTTGAATATTTGAAGATGGGTTATCAGTTTCCTAATTTCAGTTTATTAACATGTACCCCACTCCAAATTATTCAGAAAAATTCTTGATTGTGTATGCCAATTTTTCCATACTATAATGTTCTCAATCTTAGCAACTTTTATATGTGTGGACTTCAACTCCCAGAATTTCTCTGTCAGCATGGCTGGCTGTGAAGATCTGGGAATTGAAGTCCATATATCTTAAACTTGATATGGTTGAGAAATACTGCCATGCTGTAATTTCTTTTAATAAAAGGAATTCTTTTCTTGCAGAAATTTACCTCAACCCTTTCTACTTTTTTACAATGATTTTTTTTTTTTGCCAGTTCACAGTGAATGAAAAATGTGCTTTAACCCATCCAATTTACTTGAAATAAATGATAGTTGCACATAAATATTGAATGGGTTATTGTGCTTTGGATATGAAAATTAGTCTTTGTATTTGTTTCTATTTATGCAATAGGAGAATTTGAGAGCAGTTGTTTGTTTTCTGTATACAAACATTAACCTTCTTTAATATGGGAATACACTATAATACTCCTTTATTGGTACAGTACTGCTTTTTCAAAACTATAAATACATAATATTGATTTTCCAGATGCAATTCATGTCGGATCATTGGTGCAACAGGTACAATTATGTGTACAGAAGATAAAGTTATCTTTTAATTATTAGTCTACAAGATAGGCCAGAGGTAGAAAATATTTCTTAAGGTTTGAAAGTAACTCATGAGAGTTTTACTTCCTACTTATTTTATCCTGCCTGCTGTCACCTGTGGTCATACAGGTTTTGAAACAATACAAAACCTGTTTAACCAGCTTATCAGGTGAGAAAAGTAGATGAATATGCCTGCAATGAGCTTCAGCCTCTCAATTAAGCCACTTATTTATTCCAGTCACTTATTTATACTCAGGTTGTATGTAAACAGTGTAGTTACATTTTTTTTTTAAAAAAAGCCTGAATTTATGAACAAATTGTGTGTCAGGAATTGAAGCCACTATGCCACAGTAATCTGGGACCAGGAATTAAACAGGGATTGTGTTCTTCCTCTAGTTTTTTTGTGTAGCATCATTATCTAAAATGACACTTCACTGTTTTTGTTTTTGTTTTAAATATGCAATCTGGAAACGGATCCAGAATGGAAAGTAACTGCAGGGCACATAGAAATTCAAAAAGAATGAATTTGAGAAAACGCTGCTACACTTATTTAGATTTTGCTGTGACCACATCACACTTGCTTTATGTTATGCCCCAAGATCTGATGGCTGCTAGTTCTGATTATTTCATTGATGTATGTGATAAATTCATGGCAAAACAGATCTATCACAGTGATGAGTTTTGATGTCTAGCTAGACATCAGAGGTAAATGCAACATTGAAAACAAATTACTGAGGATGGAGGTTAAATACTTGTTAGTGGGTTTTCCAGAAGCATGAATTAGTCACTGTGAGAAACTGGATGTTGAGCCAGATGGGCCTTTGGTCAGTTTTAGTGGGATTGTCCTTATATTGTGTGCTTTCTCTGTTGTGGCGCCTGCTTTCTCCGATGACACACACACACACACAAACACACACATTCAGTTTCCATTCTAATGACATTCAGAAAAATCATTAAAAACTCGATTGTTCTCTTTGGCCTGGGTTAGAGTGTTTGCAGAGTCCCTGTGGCTTTGGTTGTTATTGATAGCATGTTGTCTTCTGTCAGCAATGGGTTTCTTTTCTATTTAGGTTTTTTTTTAAATTTTCATTATAAACTTCTCCAAGTTTTTAAGGAAGCAGGGCAGCCTCGAAATTGAATTGAAATATTTAAATAATTGTGAAGGGAGAAAGATGGACTGGAAGTTAAATAGAGACTTCATAATCAAACCCTGCTAATTACCCCAATAAAATTAAGTTACGTTCATTTTGTTTGAACATTTATAGACCTGGCAGCATGAGGAGCTGTTAGAATGAATACTTTTCATATATGGGGGCAAGTCATGGCATTAAAAAAAAACCTCATTGCTAAATTTTTAGAAATTGTTTACTGTTTGACTTACATGAATTACTTTAATAGCTAGTTTTGTTTTGAGAATAAGAGATACAATCAAATTATATATAATACTGGGTGCTTTTTTTTTTTAAACCAAATTGTAGAATCCACAGATATGGAACCCTCTTTAGCAGGGCCCCCCAATCTTTGGGTTACCAGGGACTAGTTTGTAGAGAGAGACTTTTCCATAGCTTGTAGGAGGCATGGTTTAATGTGCTGCCTGCATCCTACAGATGGGGTTTCGGTTGTTTGCATGGACCAGTTTCCAGCATGCCATGGCCTGATGTCAATCAATGGACTGGGGGTTGGGGATCCTTACTCTACAGTACAGGTAGTCCTGGAATTACAACGCTAATCTTAAGAACCTCTCACCTAATGCTTTATGGAGCAAAGGAGAGAGGGGTTCATCAAAGAGATGTTTCTAACTTTTCTAGACTGTTAATGCTTATAATCAGCCAATGAGACTAATATACTGAATTTTGTACATAAATGAAAAGTGTTGATTAACTACGTAGATAGATACTTTACAGTAATCAAGCACAGGATGAAACGCAGTGTGAACTTGCTTCATTTCTCAGGAATTAGCTTATACATAAAGCTATTTTTGTTTCAGATTCAACTACATTTACCGCTAAGCATCAAATGGCAGCAAGCTTGTAAGGCAAGAGGGATTTTTATAATTTTGAACACTTTATGGAATCTCTTTAATATTTTTTCATTTTCATTTATTATTCCACTTTACATTTTAGGATGAGGAACAACATTCCTGAAATAAGAATAAAAGTAACAGACACTATAGCCATTTTACTGATCATAGATTACTTTTATGATTATTCTATCAGTTGATGTTTTAAGACTCTCTAAGGCTGATAGTAGAGCTCTTCCTAGTATAAGAACTGAGCTGTGGACATAGACTTTGTTAGGCTAGTTTTGTAAGGTAGATGGTTAGAGACTGAAATCGTAAGGCTACATAGCTGAGCTAGCCCAAAGTCACCTGGTTGGGTTGTAGTTTAGACTGTGGTTTTGTGCTTAAGGTTGGAGGGCTTTCTAGGCTGGAGAAATGGTGAGAACCAGAATAGGTGGTTTCATGGGAAAATGGGATTATGGTCATGTCAGGCAATGAGACATCTGGTTGGAGGCTGAGCAAATTACATACTCCACACTCTGGAAGGGGAGTTCAATTTCTTCCCCTTCCTGGTTTCTACTCTCATCCCAAGATCCATGTACTAAATTCCTAGGGCTTCGGCTGTTACTACTCTAGAGCAAAACGATCCTACTCGGGAGGGCTTTTTCATAGTTCTGTCATACGAACCAATTGCGGACAATCCTAGATTGTAATCATTGTGTCTCAGCTTAATGTCCTTCACATGGTTGTTGGGGTGGTAGTGTTTTGTGTGCTGAACCAAAAGCTTGATATAAATTTAACAAATATCCAATGTAAGACTATGTCAGTCTTGTCCACTTAGCTGCTTAGCCTGATAGATTTAATTAGTTTTTATAGACACAGGAGGAGAGGAATTGCTCCTAAAACAAATGTAATTAGATTTGAAAAATGTAATAATTGGTAACAGTTAATAGCTATTGTAAGAAGTAACACTTATCCAGGAGCAGAAATATTTTGCCAATGGCTTCACACTGTTAATTAATAAAAAAATTATACTTGCTTTGACTATCTGTATCTGTAGTCTGTTGACAAAGATTAGACTATAGTGGAAGCAGTCAGTTGGTTGATTATATCTCAGCTGGGTTACTGCAATGATCATTATGCAACTTACTTCTAAAGAGTCTTCACAGATTCTGGTTTGGTTGGTTCAGATTTTGGCAGCAAAAATGTTGGTGAGCACTTATGGAGCTTTACTGATTACCAATCTGTCCCTAAATACAATTTAGAGCAGTAGTAATTACATTAAATCCTTAAACAGTTTAAATCCAGGATGCCTTAGGGACCACCTTCTTCTGCAAAGATCTATTCGTGCAGTAGGAACAAATAGACTGAGCCTTCTCTGGATCCCAGTTACAAAGGGGGCTCTGATGACAGGATCCTTTGCCTGTGAAGGAAACTATGGTGTCTTAATTCTTATTTCATCTACTCCAGAAAAATTTGTTTTACTGGGGAAATGATATATCTTATTCATTTTCTGTGCCTGCTTATTAAACTGTCTCTTTTTAAGGGGGATGGGGGGTATTTTAATGGAATGTTGTATTAAAACTTAAAACCAAACACTAAATTGCTTATAAAATGTCCTTAATGAAAAGACTATGCAGGTAGAATAAATATTTCTTTATATTCCTGTGTAACAACATATAATTGGTGAGGCTGACTACAGTAACTGAGGTTAGGATGACTTAAATCCTGTTTCCCTAGCTTTGATGTGAACTAGATGTTCAAAAGGATTAGTGACACTTTACTGTTTAACATGATCTGGACTGGAGGGCTACCCAGAATTCTGTCTTTAATTTCATTAGAGTACTTTTTGTGAGAGGTGATGCAAGGAAAGAACCTTTTACATTTGGTGATCCATTTGAGATGCTGTATGCTAATATTAGCTAATGTATGCTAATATGCTGGCAACTGACTGTTGCAAGTAGCTTACCCTGACTGTTAGTTGTTATTCTATTACAGTATCATTACATTTTTAAAATGTAACTATGTTTCTGGTAGATTGACTGGAAGAAAAAAGATTTAGTAAAGAATTGTTGCCTGAATACTGCACATTTTTTTTATAAAAGAGGAGAAAACAGCATAATTGACTCTAAGCTATAGGGTTTATTTTGAAGATGTTTTTCTTTTTATTCAGTTTGAACCGTTTTTAAGGGGGAAATGTTGCTTTTGGATCTAATTTGGAAATATGGCTGCATAGGCCTATTTCTGCAGGAATCCTTCTTCAAAAAGCTGCTGTCTGTCCCTCCTTCCTCCACCCCCATTCCACATACACAGCTGAAGGGAAGAGGTAGTATCCCTGCTGGTTATGCATTGAAATGGAGATTTCCCGGATTCCCAGTGGAATTCTTGCAGACTCTACAAATCCCTTCCTGTAGGGAGATTTTAATTTTCAGTAATATGCACTACAGTATGCTTTATTGTTGTTGAGATTTCCTCATGTATATAGCCCTTTACTTATTTAATGGAAAATATGTGCATTGTGACGTTGAGCAAACTCACTTAAAAGCCAAAGCTTCCTTCCAAATGCGCATGTGTATGATTATTACCACTGTGGTTGTGTTATATTAATGTCATATTAATGTCGTAGTCTATAGTATGGAATGCTAAACTCTCCAGAGAACTGGTCTTCTCTCTCACCCTCACCCCCCAGTGTTGCTGTAATAATCTCTGATTCCTTTTGCTTTCATTAAATCCTGACATTTTCTGGGGGGAAAGGAACAAAATACCTAAATGAAAAACATTCTTTAAAAGACTACTTTCAAGAATGTTCTATAGTTCAAGTAACTTCTAATCCTTATTTTTCTTTTCTCCATTGCTGCTGGTTTGCATTTTTATGTACCAGTCCTTTAAAACAGTATCCTGATGTAAACTTTTTTTTCTGCTTTGCAGCAAAACTTTTTCAAAATGAAAGTGTTGTAGATTTGCCTTTGTAGTCACTGACTTCTATAGAAGTTTTCCAGCGGTCATGGTGATAATTTGGCAATTAACACTAGAGGCCAACAAATCCTTCACTAAAAGAAAAGAATAATTTAAAATATTGTAGTTTGAATTACTTTCCCAGCTTTTATTTTCTGCAGCCTCAGGAGGTTAATGATAAAAATTATGAATATATCAAAAGAATAAATCCACATGCTATATTATAAAAAGAGTGTTGCTGTTTTAATTCCTTTTTGGTCATTTTCAGACAAATTTATGCATACCCAAGATCAAAGAGAAACAATAACAATTGTTCTGAAATCATAATTGACCTAGTTTTTATTAAACACGAAGGCAGCTGCAGAGTACATACATCAGAATCAAAATGTTGTGTAAACCCAGCCAACTATCTATCTCAGCCAATTATCTCTATTTACTAGTAAAATTCCTATCACTATGAGCTGAAGATTAAGAGAACTTCTGAAGCGGCTCTTGAAGTGAAATGGGAGGCAGGTTTTATCTGTTTTAGTGGTTTATGCTTAATAATTTTCATGATAGTGAATGGCAATATTTAAGTAAAATAATCTTAAGAAAGCTTTGGGATGTATCCAGATTTGCTTCCTCGCTTGGTGACATTATTGAAGAGAGACAACAGACTTTTAAATTCATTGATTTCAGCTCCTTTTAATTTGGTGATGCAGAATTTATCAACAACTATTTTTATCGATCTGTGTCAACTGTTCATGATGTGAGATAGCTTAATGATTTTGAGAATTATACATGTTTCAGAGAAATTACAATTGTTCATAAGAACAAAGAGTCATAGTCACCACATTAAGTAGAAATGTTTTAAATGTTATAATGGTGGTAAGAAGTTTTACTTTGATAATATCAAAGGGAATTGGAAAAAAATAAGTATAGAAGGGAAGTAAAATAAATGAAAGTAGACTACAGGAAAAGCAAACATGAGTTCTGCAGGCTTTCCCATTGACTTTGCTTCTTGGGCCACCCAGAGTCACATTCCATGAGATGAATGGCCAAATAGATTCATTAAACAAATAAAAAAGTTCTAAGACTTTATTAAAGTGATGCATCCTTCAAGTTTTCATGATAAGCACCAATATTACGAAGGTTTCATATGTGGGAAATGTTGAATTTCTGTTATACTTAAACTACTCCTAATTTGATTTGCTAAAATGCAGAAACCATAAACATTAGTTTTCTCCTATTTGGAGTCAATGAGGTAGACCTACTTAAATATCTCAGGCAGAGCACTGTATGGATTTCAACTCCCAGCATAACATTTTTTCCCTCTTGGATTCCAAAGGTAGATCATAGTTATAAGCTAATTACAGAGCAGCCTGTTGGCAATCATAGATGACATTTACCTATGTAACAAGCTGTTAGTTTTCATGAGATGGCACTCTTGGGTTCTCTGTACTTATCTGCTTGAATTTTTTCCCCTAGAATATGTCCCTATGCATTTGAAGATCCAATACATTGTCTTACAGGAAAAAGAATTGTGTGTTCCACAGACATTGTGTTTTAATTACAACCTGTAATTATGTTGACATGGAAATCACCAAGGATTAATTTCTCTGCTAGAAAGGATAAAATGTGAATATTCAGTCATAAAGTAAAAGCTCTCTAAGAGGTATGGTAATGTTAATTTTGAAGTAAAGTTTTAACTAAGTGTCTTTAACCTAGTATCTTTTTTTTGGGGGGGGGGGGGGGGCGGAGGGATAATATCAACTAAATCAGTTTTCATTAACCATGAACTGAATGGTTGGTTTTGGGGGAGAGAATCATAACTCAGCAGTATTTTTTTTTTGTGTGTGTGTATACTGAACCTCCCAAACTTTGCTTGTGGTAGTCCCTGACTGCAGTAAACAGTTGTGCCCCAAAAGGTCTGAAGGGCACCAAGTTGCGTTCCCATTATAGAAGATGCTGAGATAGATGAGCATATTGTCCAACCTGGCAAATTGTTCTCTCTAGCCTTCAGAGGCCACTTGTTGGTTGCAGAACATATGGAAAAATATTTTCCTAGCTCTTAAGAATTATCAGAATTTTGAAGCTTTGCCCAACTTTAATAACCTTCCCATGAGGAAATCACAGCTACCTTAACTGTTTATTAGAAAGACAATGTATGCTTCCTCTCTAGAAATAAAATAGCAGCAGGTCTCCCATTGAGACTTGTGTAATACAACAAAATGTGAGTTCAGTCAACAATACAGGTAGTCCTCAACTTACAACAGTTCATTTAGTGACCATTTGAAGTTACAACAGCACTGAAAAATATGATTTATGACTGTTTTTCATACTTAATGACCATTGTCGCATCCTCATAGTCAAGTGATCAAAATTTTGATGCTTATCAACTGACTCATTTATGATGGTTGCAGAGTCCCGAGTCACATCATCCCCTTTTGCCACCTTCTGACAAGCAAAGTCAATGGGGAAGCCAGATTTACTTAATAACTGTGTTACTAACTTAACACCTGCAGTGATTTACTTAAGAACTGTGCCAAGAAAGGTTGTAAAATGGGACAAAACTTATTTAACAAATACCTCATTTAACAACAGAAATTTTGGACTCAATTATGTCCCTAAGTTGAGGACTACCTGTGTTTTTGGAGCCATGTTTTGCCTATTGCTGTTTTAATGGCTGAAAGCAGAAGGAGAACCAAGACTTGGAACATCCATATGTTTTTGTCTTTTCTGCATGTTTTATTTTACATTGATACTTGGGGATTCCACACTTAGTAGTTAAAAAGTATTTGTTGTTGTTAGTTGTGAAGCCATGTCCAACCCATCGCAACCCCATGGACAATGTTCCTCCAGGCCTTCCTGTCCTCTACCATCCCCCAGAATCCATTTAAGCTCACACCGACTGCTTCAGTGACTCCAGCCAGCCAGCTCATTCTCTGTCGTCCCCTTCTTCTATTGTCCTCAATCTTTCCCAGCATTAGGCTCTTCTCCAGTGGGTCCTTCCTTCTTATGAGGTGGCCAAAGTATTTGAGTTTCATCTTCAGGATCTGGCCTTCTAAAGAGCAGTCAGGGTTGATCTCCTCTAGGACTGACCGGTTGATTACCTTGCAGTCCAAGGAACTTGCAGGAGTCTTCTCTAGCATCATAATTCAAAGGCCTCAATTCTTAAAATGTATAGAGCAGCTGAGTTCCAAGAACTTTGACTGTTCCTATCAGTGTCATTTCTATTTCACTTAAAAAAAAAACACTACAAGCTGAGGTTGCTTCAATTCTATTGCAAATGCTGCCTCTAGGAGACTTTTCCTTGTTTCACAAGTGTGTGGTGTGTCTCTGGGTGTGAGTTCTAAAAATAGGTGTAACACTGAATGTTATTGCATCATAAATTAAGTTAGAGCTACTGTTGGCAGGAAGCATCCCCTTGCTTTAAGTAGAATGAAAACTGTGGCTAGCTCCTCATATTATTACAGTCAATTCTGTGTACATTTGCACAGCTGTTACTGAAACATTTAAACATTCTTATTGCCAGAAATATATTCTCCTCTGTTCTGACAAATAAAGAAGAGGTGAAATAAGAAGTCTAGGCAAATTTTTTTTTTTCTTAGAATCCAAGCTATGTTATAGTAAGCATGTTTTTTTGTCTTTAAACTCTCATCTTAACTTTTCCCTAATTTAGCAAATTGTTTGGAAACAACAATTTTCAAATTGTTCCAAAGCCCATCTTGATATTTTTAATTTTATTTTGATTCAAGGTTTTGGCTGTCCTGAATTTACTCACAAGTAGTTTCTGGATCATGGTTTCTCAAATTTCATATTTAAAAAAAAAAACATTTACAAATAGCTAAACTTGAATATGGAGAAATGTAATAGATAAAATATCCCTCTCCTCTTAGTGTGGCTTATGAATATGTCCCATCCTTTCCCTGACATGCCAGGAATACCTCAGACTTTTGTGAAAGCATTTTCACACTTTCCCCAAAAGCTCATACTGTAGAATATTTACAAAGAATATGTGAGCACAGTTGTACATTTGGATCATATAAATAATGCAGCAAATCTTACAGGGGATATCAAAAATATTGATTGTGACAGCAAGGTATATATAGCATATGAGACTCCCAAGTGTGGGAGTTGGGGCGTATAGATAAACTGCGGACAGATTAATCAAGTGTCTATAAGTTATGATTTAGGGCATTGAATGAGGGGAAGTAGTATGAAAACAAACTGTAATAATACCCACATTTTCTTCAGGTTTTTTTAATTTGTTAACAGAAATTAAGAGAGATTGAAGTATATAGCATCAGCTGCTCTTTAGGACATGACAAAATAGAAGGAGAAGACAGTTCCTCTTCTTTTTAAGTTGATCTCATATGTGCTTTTATGTGAGCCTTGTATCTGTTTTATTGTTGCTGCAAAATTAAAAGCTGCAGTTCTCTCTGAAAGCTCTTTTCATGAAAACTCCACTGGGGACTGTCATATATGTTTATGGGAAGAAAAGAAAACCAAGAAGTGAACTTAACTTTGCTGTGTCTTCTGGAGAAACTGGCCAGAAAGATAATAGTCAGGCTTTAGGATCGGATGAAAAATAAGGGGAACTAGCATTTGGTGTTCAAATCAAGGAAATCTGATAGCTATGTTCCACATATTCAAATTTAGACAAATTGTGGTTAATGAGAACAATAAGGGGGTCCTTTCAATAGGGTTTCAGATCCAGGCATAGTATAGGTAGTCCTCAAGTTACAACATATGATTTAGTGACCATTCAGAGTTACAATGGCACTGAAAGAATGACTTATGTCGGTTTTTTACACTTATGACTGTTACAGCATCCCCATGGTCAGATGATCAAAATTCAGATGCTTGGCAACTGACTCATATTCATGACCATTCCACTGTCCTGGGGCCATGTGATCTCCTTTGGCAACCTTCTGATAAGCAAAGTCAATGAGAATGCCAGTGTTACCTACTTAACAACTGCAGTGATTCACTTAACACCTGTCGCAAGAAAGGTCGTAAAATGGGGCAAAACAGAAATTTTGGGCTTAATTTGTAGTTATAAATTGAGGATTACCTGTATTCTGACTGCATTAATGATCTATGGTGGGAGCATGTTGCATCCCTCTTGACTTTCCTTGATTGCTCAGATTTTGATAACATTGATCATGGTATTCTTCTGAACAGGGGATGGGGGTGGTGTCAGTGTGACAGTGAGTTTCCTCCTTCTGTGAATATTGATGTGAACAGAGATCCAGCCCCAGGCCCCTGTTTTATAGAGTCTCTCAGGGCTCTACACTCCCCGTTCTCCAGTTTAACTTCCATACGAAGTTGCAGTATGGGACTAAGGTTAGGGTATAACCCAGGGGTCTCCAACCTTGGCTCCTGGAAGCCTGGCGGACTTCAACTCCCAGAGTTCCACAGCCAGCAAAGCTGGCTGTGGAATTCTGGGAGTTGAAGTCCGCCAGGCTTCCAGGAATAACCCGTGGCCAATTCCACTAGCATGGGATAAGATATCATCAGTATGTTGTGAATATTCAGCTGGTATCTTATCAACCACAATTTTGCACAGAGAGATTATTTCAAATTATTTTTGTATATCTCACCAGATCTGTCAAAGTGGGCCCATTCTGGGTTGCAAACAATGCTCCCTGGAGGGACCCAGGAAGTATATTGTGGTGCCTGTCCTCTGAAACAGCATAGCCCCTGAAATGTAGAACAACAGACTTGTAAGGGACGTCTTCTAGTCCAACCCATTGTTCAAGCAGGAAACCCTATACCAACCCAGCTTGCTTTTTGTAACATATTGAAAACCTGAGCTTGAGTGGAAGATGTCAGGTGGGCCTGTTCGTTATGGACCTGGAGTTCAATTTATATTTATATTTTTACCACATATAAATATTATATTATTCTCTACTATTCGTTTCAGCTTCACTGGATTTTTTCTTAAATCAACTGCTGTGAATTGTAAGTACAGATTGAGCAGCCATATAAATTCATATAATAAATGGCATCAGGAAGCAAGCCTGGTCCATTAACCTAGGATGAAGTTGACTTGTGTTTCCTTTTTAATATAATTAACATTAACCCCAATGTTGCTGAGATTTAAAATAGCAAAGGCAGTTATCAGAAAATGGAATGAACTTATTCAGTTTTTTAATAGTTGCTGAATGAGGGTGGATATACCCAAATTTAAGGCTCATGCAACTAAAACAAAATTTGGTGTTATTTCCAAGTTTGAAGACATTATATCTTTACTGAGTCATTTTTCTCTCGTCAGAGCAACATGGGGGTAACAGAAGACTTTCATCAAAGTTTGGAAGATTCATGAAAAATAATTGTGCAGTCCAGTCAATTCATAAGAATATTTTATGGTTACCCATATTTTAACATGTAAAGAAGGGCTCTTCAATTGGAAATACATCAGTTATTTCTTTAAAAATGCAGTGGTGATACTACATTTTGTTAGGAGCAAAAGCAATTTGAAGTTCATAATTAGACCTACTGTTTTAAACATGTTGCTCACTAAGTGAAACAAACAGAAATCAAAATCAATTGGTAGATGTCAAGGGAAATGATTAAGTAGCTTGTTTCAAGATTGGGAGGAATGAAATGAAGGAAATAGATTGGACTAGACGGTAAATTCAAGACTGCAATTCTTAGAAATGGAGAATATCAGATGAAAGGATGCTTTCAAGAATGAAATGAATGAATGAATGAGTGCTTTACCTATATAATTATGAGAATATACATGCTTATATTCTACTTATTATTTTGAAACTATGTAGCCCCTTTCCTGTAGAAGGTGCAAGACAGTATGTATAGAGTTTGTATTCAGGTAAAGCATTTCAGTTTATCAGTGGGGTTTTTAACCTTTTCCTTGCAGGCTAGCCCTTTGTCAAAAATGTGCTAATGAGGAGCAGGAATTACTATAGCATAGGTCAGTTTTTTTGTTCTCTTCATTCATTCTTTTCTGAAAAATAAAACCCTAACCTGATTTCCGATTAAAGAATAAGTTATAGGGGCATATGAGGGAGGTATGGTGGCTCAGACACGGGGTTTGTCAGCTGGAGAGCCAGCAACCCAAGTTCGAGCCCCGAGTGCCATGTGACGGAGTGAGTTCTTACTCCAGCTCCTGCCAATCTAGCAGTTCAAAAGCATGCAAATGCGAGTAGGTAAATAGGTACCACGATGGTGGGAAGGTAACTGCTCTCCATGACATCATGCTGGCCACATGACCACAGAAACATCTTCAGACAACAGAAACATCTTCAGGCTCAAAGGCCATGAAACAGATGAGCACCTCTCCCCTATAGTCAGCAACAACCTTGCGGAGTAAAATCCACAGGGATTCCCTTACCTTTTACCCTTTTTTTATAAAGGCATATAATTTCACAATAGCATCTGTTGGGTTACGGGATACCATCTAGGTACATTTATGCTTATAAATTAAAATGTGCTTGTCTCTGCACTTTAGTGAACAAGTTAGCTTTGCATTTTTCCTGTTTATTACACTTTCAGAAAGTTATTCTTTTACAGTGCAGAGATTTAGAGATAGTTAATAAAAATGTATTGTTTACTGCTATTGTTATACTGTCTATAATGCTTTTTCTTCATGTTCAGCATTGTTGTTAGAGTTTAAAATGGAACCTATCATCCTAAGAATACCTTCTCTCCAGGTATTACCTTTATTCCCAAGTTACTTCTAGGTGCTTTTTAGCCATTAATTAGTCTAGCTTTATAACTCTCCTAGGAGACTGTCAAATATATTCTGACTGGTAAACAGAGTCACATAAAGGTGAAGGCATTCTCTGTAGGCATATGCTTAACATAAAGAATTTAGGAATACAGAATTCAGAGAATCCTTGTACACCATCTTCCTGTCTCATTAGCCCCTGCCTCTTTTTGGATGTGGAACTGAACTATTTTGCTCTTTTTCAAGTGTACCAAAAAGTCCTGCTACCTGTGCTTGGGCATTTTTAATTGTTTTTAATTACCTGGGCATTTTTAATTGTCCCTGCCCTAATTCTTACATGAAACATGTAAAGTCTAGTTCCTGGACAACTCACCCAAATCAAATGTTTAGTTTACTGGTAGTCCTTGACTTAAGACAGGACAAAGTTATGAAGGACCACTCAAAAGCTATTTACTAGTTTCAAAGTTATAGCTACTGCAGTGCCCTGCAGTCAGGTGCACAAAATTTGGGCTGATTCACCCTTACAATCGACTGTAAACACTCTATGTTGTTTGTCCCAAAAGAGGCCATTATCCTTATTAAAGTAATTAATGTGCAACTTTTCTTACAATTTTAAAGTGTAATGTAACATCTTTTAGCTTTGTTAATATTTTTCATGTTGATAGTATTTTCTTTTTAAACTTTGTTGATAGCATTTTCAAGATTACATTAGTTGTATGTTTATGTAAACATTTCAGATATTTCCAGAAGTTAATTGTGTTATAAATATTACAACTCCGGAGACAAGTTATTGGTCATTATAAAATTGTATTATTTCCAACATGTATTTGTGTGTTGCACTTCTAGATATTGCAGGACACCAAATTTCCCAGGGCTCACTTTATGTAGTACATATAGGGACAGCCTATATGAATATAGGCACTATATGAACTACTACTTGTTGCATGGTAATCTTGTCTAGCCTCTTTGACTCCATCTCAGGGTTGGTTATGTAATTCTCTAGGCTGTGGATTTCAATCTGCCTTCCTTGAGAATGAGTCTGAGACGGCTCAGAAGTTCGGGATCATTGTGATGGCTGAGAGCATATCCCCAGCACAGTATACACCTGATCTAGTTTTCTTGACAAAGCAGTGGTGAAGTGGACTGGAATTTGGGGGGCTGTCGTCCCCTTTGTGATCAGGATCAAATTATGTCCTGGTAGCCATGGGATTCTCTGATGCCTTCTCCTTCCCCTGCAGGAAAGCTGAATCTATTAGATTAGACTGATGGGCCCAGAGAAATCTAATGGTTTGATGATCCATGCAATTTCTCCCAACCCATGGATCCCATGGTTCATAGAAGAGTTGAGAGAAATAAAATGGCTTAAGAGATGTCTGGAGAACCACTGGAAATCGATGTGGAATGAACAAACATAGCTGAGATCCACTATTCAGATCTACCTTGTGGCACTAAGAGTGGCAAATCACCAGTGTTTCTCTGCCCTGATTGCTTCCACAGACAGCCAAGTAGCATCACTATTTAGTGATGTTAGTTTGGGTAATGAAATGTCTGCATAAATAGAACCAAGCTCAGAGAGCACCAAGGACCCCTCATTTCAACCCTGAGTTACAGATATTCTCCTCTATTGTTATTTTGCTTTCCATGCCCCTTCTTGAGACTGTCCCTTAATTGAAATCTATACTGTCATTTGATGTGTTGAGGAGTCTTGTGTAATCTGAAAGCCTAAATGGTCAGTTAAAAGCTAAAATCTCTTCCAAATCTATCTGTCTTCCAAACTTGATTTAAGGCAATCTAATTTTCAGGGTAGGTAATTTCCTTATATAAACAGCTTGGCACTTCTTTGAAATGGTCCATTATAAGTGCAACTCTTTTTCTCAAAACAATCATTACTAGCCTGTTGTATCTTTTCCTTCTCTGGCCAGAGACACCCCCTTTCTCAACAACCCTTTGTGGTTATAGTGGCATTTTAGTCCCTTCTTCGCCCCCTGCTGCCGCTCCGCAGGCAGTCTTGCTGCTTTAGAGATCTGCAGAGATTCAGTCCTAGTGCTATTGGTCAGGACATGAATCCCAGCCAAGCTAAAAGGAGGGGGAAGGGGGGAAGAATGACACACCATGTGTTGGCACACAATACCAGATGCCGGGTTTTCATAATGGGGAAGCCTTTTTGGCCCCAAGCATTGCTCATTGTTCATCAACCCCTCCAGAAGAGCTGTAAAAATAAAACCTCTGATAGGTGAATGTAAGTGTAAAAAGGGGGTGGTGTTCTGAGTAATTTTTAATAGACTATGCTGCTTAACTGAAAAGGCAATACTACAGCAATATTGCTAGCTCTTTGCCTCTGTTTGGAATGGCTTGCCTATTTTCTGCAATTTCTTGCTATAATAAATGGATAGCCATCTTCAAAGCTTCATTGCTTTTCTGCCAATTTTGTATTTATGTAGAGTCTAATAAGATTGCTAAGATGAAAGCTTGGGAAAAAATAATCTCCAACCCACTTTCTATTCTGAGTTCTTTAAAAAAAAAACCTGGACTCTTCTGGTAGTTGTCTTCTTTCTAGATATGTATTTATGTTGTCAATAGAAGTAGGGGATTTTTACGATTAAATATCATCTCTACTTGTTCTGAAATTTTATTTATGGCGGATAAGCCTTGAATAAGAGACTCTCAATTGCAGACTCATAGAAGAAAAGGGGTTGAAAGTAAGGTACAGTATGTATAGAATTGTGTGCTTGTGTTTTTATATGAATATATACATATATATATAATTATATATAATTATAATAATTATTATTATATAATATATATATATAATTATATATAATTTCAATGCACTATTCTTAATATTGCGATTTCTATGGGCATTTATTTCTGTATTTGTAGGAAATAATTTTATTGCATAAAGTTTAGAACACTCTCTGAGATGCTGATGGAGATGGAATTAAAAATACGATGGCCAATAAAAAGTGTTTAGGTCCTACACATTCGGCCTCCTTTATAGCTGGATAGCTTAGAAAATGACACCACCATGGCCAACCTTGGCTGATCTCAAAACCTAAGAAGGAGCAGAGCCAATTAGTAATTCAGTTGGAGATGGCATGGAAATTCCAAGGATGCAGGTTGGTTAGACTGGGAAAACAAAAATGTCCCCAACCAAGATAGTGACAATGACAGTAGCTTCTCAACAACAAAATGGAAGTGGTATTTTATTGATTTATTCACTTATTTGTCACATTTATATAGCTGCCCATCTCATATATATATAACGCACCTGTGTTCGTGTAGTCAGCAGCTGACTTCAGCTTGATGGAATCCTTAATAAGCTGTTGCCATTGACATCTCTAGTATCTGAGGAAAATTGAAGGAAGAATCGAATTGAGATCTATTGATAGATCTATTGATAGGTAGATCTCAATTTATAACCTTTCATTTAGTGACCATCCGAAGTTACAACAGCACTGAAGAAAGTGATTTACGATCATTTTTCACACAAGCATTGCAGCATCTCCATGGTCACGTGATCAAAATTCAGGTGCTTGGCATCTGGCTCATATTTATGACCATTGCAGTGTCCCAGGGTCATGAGATCACCTTTTGCAACCTTGTCACAGGCAAAGTCAATGCGGAGGCCAGATTTACTTAACCGTGTTACTGATTGAACAACTGCAGTGATTCACTTAACAACTGTGGCATGAAAGGTTGTAAAATGAGGGAAAAATCAGTTAACCACTGTCACTTAGCAAGATAAATTTTGGGATCAGTTATGATTGTAAGTAGAGGACTATCTATACTTCGTACATTTGAGAAGACCAATGTAATTTCTTTTTCTACTGCAGCTTTTCTAAATGCCAGTGTAAAGTATCTAGTTCTCTCTGCCAAACAAGATCATTGTGTTTTAAAAAATGATCCCTCAAGTTATCTTAATTATTGGGGAATGGATGACGGTATACTTACATATACAACTTACATCCAGTTGCTTAGTAACCGTTTGAACTTATGATGGACCTACCGTACCTTGGCACTACTTACAAGTTCTCATGGTCCTGCCTTCCTGCAGTCATGTGACTGGACTTTACAATGGCTTTGCCAAAAACCAGCATTCACTTCACAATGTCCATGATGTTCACTTAACGACTACCACAAAAAAGACCAATATATTTTATGACCATTGCATCTTATAAACATGATGGGCAGGCTCCCTTACAGTCGTAAGTTGAGGACTACTTGTAAGAAATGCTTCTGTTAAGGATCCTTGAAAGAAGTTGTTTCCTGAGGAGAGATGTGAAAACTAGTTACTTGACAACTGAATATATAGACTATAGATGTACAGAGACAAATTACTCTAGATCAGTGATTCTCAACCTGTGGTCCACAGACTCTTGTGGAGGGCATCACAATGTCATCACAGGGTCTGCTGTGGAATAATGGGAAAAGGGAGAAAGTGCAATAATTAAAAATAGTAAGAAAGTAACTTTTAACATCAAGTGGACTATATTTTTGCATCTGAAAATAATCTACTATGGGATCTGTATTTCCAAAGAAAGAAACTGTTTGGCTCTCTATTGTGTATCTGGGCTAGCATGAACCTACTTCCTTTCTTTCATAATGACTTCCTTTCTTTTGAGTTACTTTTTGACCTAAAATAACCTGGCATCAAATAAGCCACGGATATCATTGGTTGGTTTTAATGACTGTTGCTGTAGTTCATACAGTGTATTACCAACATTTAGTTGCACATGCAAGCTTAGTGAGTATGAAATCATGTGCTCATTACTCAAGATATGCATCTTTTCTGCAGTACCTATGAAAACAAGAAACAGAACTAAACCAGGCTTCTGTTTCATTTATGAAAGCAATTCAGTCTCCATGTTTCATTTTGTTGCCTCAAAATACGTGTAAGATAATTTTAAAATGCAAAGTTTTCTCTTCAGTAAGGCTTATGAGCTCTAGAGCTGCTTGCCATAAAAATCTTCTGGGATGTAGTTGCATGCATTGTTGCTTCTGTATATCATTTTGCCCTGAGCAATGTTGTGATTCTTTTAATATGAATTTGGAGAAAAGCAATCATTCAATTCATAGGAAATTGTGCCTCGGATATCAGTTGTTCTGTAATAGATCTGGGATAGTTAGTGGTTTAAAAGTCTCTGCCTTTGCTAGAAGTAATAGTAGTGTGTGACATATGTGTACACACAAATACAGTGACCTTTACAGCTGGAGACTGAATTATTCCATTTAGCATTGCTTTTTTATATGAAAAAAAGGAAATTGCAGTTGATGTATCACTACTGTTGCTATTAAACAAAATTGGCTAGGTGCTAACTAATCATATTGTACTAATGATCCTGATTGTTTACATTTTGTATATAGAAAAATAAAAATACTGTTGATACTAATATTTTACATGTTCCCAGGTACTTGTGAACCAGTAGCATGTGCTATCCTTACTTCCTTGAACACAATTAGTCTTTGAGGCTTTTACAGTCAATAGAATATCACTCAAAGGCTTCAGAATCTGATGTGTATATACTTATCTGGTTCTTTCTCTTGAGTAAAACCAGACATTTCTAAATCCTAACTTTTTCAGCAAAACTATTGATATTTTGTAGCATCAGGCTAGAAACTGGGAGACTGTGCAACCTATGGGTCTGTGTGAACCCAGATTGATTTGACTGCCAAAGTTTTGATATGCTTAATGTAGATGCATGGGAAATGTGTCAGTGTGAGAAGACACTATTAGAGAGACAGCCAATATCTTGCTAAAGGCTGGTTTACAAGGAAGTGTTTGCCACATTTAAGAAAAAATAAAACTTTGCTTTGGCAAAGAGAGAAAATTGCTATGGGGGATTGCTATGCTTTTCCATAATGGGTTATATGATCTCAATCATATTTTTTATTTTGCTGAACTCTCATTTCAATATAGTATCTAGGTAATTATCAAGCCTACTATTCACCTTTTTATGTAGACATTTACTGTGCCTTTTGACATGAAGTGAAAAAGAATTCCCCTGGGATGTGTTAATGGGTGCTCTGTGCTTGTTGAAATTTCTTTGGATTTAAAAGTTATAAAAAAAACAAGAGAAACTGGATCTTAAGAAATAAAATATCAGTAGTATCAGATTGTAGATTAATGTTTTATGTCAGTTGGCAAATGTTCTGGCAACTTAAGTCCCTTTATATCTAAATATTCTGTCTTTGTGTGAGTGTAAATACGTTTGTTTTGATACTTTTGTTCTACTAATGAATATTCATCCAAAATATTAGGAAATAATTATGGTGACTAAAATTTCTGAATTTTGCTGAACTGTTCTAATATCTTTGTTTTTCCACATTGATTTGCTCTTACACCAGTTTTCTTACACTGGGTTGAGAGATACTGGGATGATTACTATACAGCAGGACATGGCAAGTGTAAAAGGATTGAGCTGAATGATTTAAATCAAGAGCTAAGCTTTGCTCTGCAAATGTTTCCACAGTATGTATTTTATGGATGCAGAATATGTAGCCATCCTAATATCGTTGAGCTACATCTCCTAACATTCCTCATTATGCTTCAGGTTTGGGGGTTGATGTGGCAACATCTACAGAAGTGTGCATTGGGCACCACTCACATTCATCTTGCCACTTGATATAAACAGCAGTTTCATTCCAATTATGTAATTTCTGTATTTCTTCTTTAGTCCACATTTTCCAGTAAATTTAATGTTATTGCTCTGTTAATGTTGTATCTCTGATGAGGAAGATTCCTTATTTGATGGTAAAAGAGAGCTCATATTCATTAGACCTGATTGGTTATTGTTGTATTAAGCAAGGCTATCAGCCAAAAAGCTGTTTTGCTGCTAAATGCAGAAATCTGCTAATTGCCCAACATTTCCTTAGCTTGTATTTGAAATTCAGAGGTAATGAGTACAGTAGAAGCAACTTCAAAAATTCCATGTAGGAAAGATTTGAAATTCATCAGGCTGATGTGAATAGGAGAGAGAACTATGATGATAGTAAGAATAAGAATGTGATTATAATGTAGTGCAACTCATGGGGGATATGACTTTTTACTTCAGTGGATGACATGAAAATCCTCTGGGTCACTGGTACTAGAATAGAGCACATCTTTCTTGCTTCATAGAATCTTACTCTGAACCATATATTGTGGCTTGTAAAGGTTCTGTGTTGCAGATTATGTAAACTGAACGGGTGACATCTACTCAATATATACCAAAATTTACTGTCATTCATGATGCATTTTTCCTTTAGATCAAAAGGATCTGTTTAAGCCTTTTCTCTTTGACTGTTGTATCTAAATATGTCCACACCTTATGTGTTAACACAGTTAACCAGATTTTGAGCACAGAAAAAAGTGCTCAAATATTTGGAAATGAATTCTCCTAAGTATTTGAACTTGAATACTACTTTGCCATTACCACAACATGGATGCATGCTTTAGGCTTGCCTTGCTATTTAGCCCGAATTGTTGTAACTATAACAACTGAATCTTTCTTCTATTGGGAACTCTTTAAAATTGAACTTAGTTTTGGAGCTGATAGCATTCTAAAGCCAAGCACAAGGACTAGACCAGTGTTTCTCATTCTTCCCAACTTTGAGATGTGTAGATTTCAACTATCAGCAAGCTAGGGTGTTCACACATCTCAAAGTTACCAACATCGAGAGACATTGGTCTATCTTACTCCTGGCTTTTTTTTCAGTTCTAAGATCAGAAGGGCTGTGCTAAACTCTAGAGGCATTCTTTAGTGGTTGTGTAAGGTATAACACAAATAGAAAAACACTTCTTTTTTTTATCCTTTAGAAGACAATAAACATGTCACATTCTTCACAGCAAAGAAGGTTGTCTCCTGAATCCAGCGAATTTGTGAATTTCAAAGTAAAATGCACTTAGTTTGTTTACCCTACAAAGCAGACTTAGCAAAGCTCATGCTTTTTGATCAGCTAATGAATAAGTACAACTTACCAAGTTGTTATTTTTATGGATCTTTGTAAATTTGTCTTTTCAGAAACAATCCCATCCAGGGATGTCAAAGCAGTCTTTTTTTCAGGTAAATACCATTGTTGATAGGAAGTGTGATAGAATATTTAAATTGTTCTGTTTTTTTTTAATCACAGTAAACACTCTAAAATTATGCTATATATTGGTATCAAAACGTTAAGTAGGCTGAAAATTGGAATTTTTGAAAATGTGCTAAAAAAAATTTCCAGTCGTTTTAGAAGATACATTAGTTCTAGACAACTAGTTCAAAAATTCTACAAGGAATACAACAGTGTACACTAGGCTTTCACAACTTGGAATGGGGAAAGGGCGACACTGATAAATTAATCATAAACCCACAAAGTAACACTTGAGGCTCTGATCAGCTGTTTAGCAAGCTGGTAGTGAGGCCTAGAGAATTGGAGAGGCTCAGCAGAGTGTTTTTAAGGTGGCGGCAGCAGCAATGAATTTATTGACTTTTTAAAAAATGCTGGCAGGCCACACAAGGCTGCTTGGTGGGACATGAATTGTGCCAGTCTGATTTATATCAAGTAGTAATGAGGATGCTTGTCTTTCAGACAACATTCAAGGGTTAAGGAGATGTGTTTTCTCTAGTGATAAAGTGGAGGTGTGTGTCAGAAAACTTTACTTGGCATCATTCACTTTGTGGCCTGCAAGTTGAAGCATTTCTTCTGTGCATAGTTTTGAATGAAGTCCAACAAATGCTGCATCACTCATACTAGATGGTGTATGCTGTGTGTCTGTTTCTATTCCTTGATTAGAATTTTAAGCAGGCTCTACTGGTTAAGATTAATATTGATGTTGTGTTCATCTTTGCATTTTGATATGCACTTAATGATTGAACATACTTCTTGAATCCAATTCACATTTTAATTTTAAAACTTGGGTAGAGTATATATCCAAGAGAACAACTTGTGCTTTCAAAACTTTGCTTACAGGATACCTACACCTAGCAAGTTGTTATACTTTACCAAGTATCCATTTTGTTTCTGCTGTAGAACTCAATATTTCAGAAGCATTGTAAACTTTGTGTAGTTTTTCCTTCTGTAGTTTATAGAAGATAATTCAATATGTTTAAAACAAGTGTTTTATACATGAATGCTTTACTTCTCTAGAATGAGAACTTTCTTTCACAGTTGCTTATTTTTTTCCCATTGATTTCTTGGCTTGAATTCAACTTGAATTTAATTGCCCATATATTATTTTATCCCACCTTTCCCTGTCATGTATTTATATATTTGTTCAACTCAAGGCAACATATCTAAGACTGTTATGAGTGAGACATTTGAGCTAGGATTCTAATGGTTGGTCTGTTTGATTGCTATTTTTTCTGAGTTTGGAATGATTTTTAAATTGAAATTTTGAGTTCTTAATATGAGCTGCTTTGGATTGGATAATTTCTTTTATATTGCTTTTGTCTTAAACATTCATAAATACAATATCTTTGCCAAACAAGAAATGAATATAGCCAAAATGTCTTCTCCTATAAATTTTTGGTAGTAATACTGTACATATAATAAAATATAGTTGGATTATCACCAGAAGAAAAAAATGACACAATTATCATTTATGCATGGATGTATTGCCAATTCCAAAGAATTAATTGTAACATATGCATGATTGCAAAATTGGCCAAGTACCACAATTCTCAACAACTGTCATTTTTAATTCACACAGAGTACTAAAAACTGATGGAAGCAGTAAGAAAATAATTTGAAGTCCCAAATTCTTTCAGGTTAATAAAAGTATAAATGAGGATGACTTGGCCCAAACCTTGGAACTAGCAGAGCTTAAATTGTAGAAATGTATGTAGAAGTTTTTGTGGATAGAAGCTTGTATTTTCAACTAGCGTCTTAACACGCTACAGGTAGCCTGTGACTTATGACAACAATAGAGTCCAAAATTTCTGGTACTAAGGGAGACAGTTGTTAAGTGAGTTTTGCTCCATTTAATGATCTTTTTTGCCATAGTTATTTAGTGAATCACTGCAGCTGTTAAGTTAAATCCTGTTAAGTTAAGTTACACATTTGTTAAATAAATCCGGCTTCCCCGTTGACTGTGTTTGTCTGAAGTTCACAAAAGGGGATCACATGACCCCATCACATGACCCCAGGACACTGCAACTGTCATAAATATGAGTCAGTGCCCAAGCACCTGAATTTTGATTGGGTGACTATGTGGATGCTGCAAATGTCATACATGTGAAAAATGGTCATGTCATTTTTTTCAGTGTCAATGTAACTTCCAATGGTCACTAAAAGAATTGTTGGAAGTTGACAACTGACTGTATGTGGGATCTTACCATTTTTAATGTGGACTCCAATATCTCATTTTAGTTGACATGGATGATGAAGATGGACGATGCTTGCTAGATGTAATTTGGTGAGTATTTGCCCTTGATGTGATTTATACAGTATTTTCTTTTCCACTCTTGTAGCAAAGTATTTAGTCAGAGATTTCTGTTAATTTTCACAAATATCAAACCAAATACTTTTTCATTCGTGCTTGGTCTATAAACTTGGAATGTCTCCTATGTGTCCACTAGTTGTTATTCCAAGTGAAATTTGGCTGAATGCCACTTGGCTATTTCTTAAGCTTTTTGGAGGTGAGAATAGAACCAGAAGCTTTTGAATTGTGTCTATAGTGACAGCTGGATGGAACAGCCTTACAAGAGCTGCTTTCCCCAACTTGATATCTGTTATATATGCCAGAAATGTAGTTCCCAGAATTTCTAACAAGCTGGCTTTGGAATGCTGAGAATTATTCAGATGTACAAACATTGAGGAATGTTGTTTTAGATAACAGTAGGTCAAAGCAGAATAACTTAGTTGTTATATTTTAGAACAATATTTTATATTATAGTCTGTTTCATGTAAACAAACATTAATGGATTAAGAATTAAAATCCTAAATAAGTGGTCCAAAGTAATAGGAGAGAAACAAAAAAATCATTCTAACTTGTAAAAATTGAGATTAATTATATGGGTGTTTATGGGTGTCCTTTTATCTTACCTATACATATGTTTGTGTTTCTTTCTCTATAATAAGTGTATTTTGCCAGAATACCAATAAATCAATGTCACACACTAATGTAGCTTGTAAACTATGAAGACAATAGATAAAATTAAATTCTTCCAGTCATCCTTAACTATTTTTTTCAACTATTTTTCCAGTGATCCTCAAGCCTTGAATGATTTTTTACATGGATCTGAAAAAGTAAGGTTTTATTCTTCATTTCAAATGAAATTGAATGTTTAATTAACAAATACCTCTGTGCAATAATTACCCTTGGCTCATATGCCTTCAAAAAGAAAAGTGATGCAGAAAATTGAGATGGTACCAGTCTTAGAACTAATGACCTGAGCAGTCTTTTCTCCAGAAACTTTGAATGGTAGAAAATAAATGTTATCACAAAATTGCTATGTAGGAGGATACACTATTTATTTCCTGACTAAACCGAAGAGGCAGATAATTTCACTTCATAAGAGAAGTATGTGCTTAGCTTCTGGAAAGAAACCCAGCCACTGACAGGAATTTAAACATTATCTTATCCAGAGAAAGTTATACAGTTTTGTCTCTTTTCCATAATAGTCCAATTCCTCAAATAACGTCAGCTTTCATTTTACATACAATAGCAATATTTTTATTTTTATTTTAATAACAGATTGACAGTGATGATCTCTTGGACAACACAGGAGATGCAGCCAGTGCCTTCTTTGAGGGTGCTGGGGTATGTATTTTTCACCTCGTTTTTAAAGCATAAAGCTGACATGGGAGACATAGTACTACCAGATCTTTTGGCATTTTGTTCATTGCCTAAAAACATATGGGGGTAGAAGCAGATAAGAGTTAGAATCATAGCTAAGAATAAGAATTGGGCTTTAACTAAATTTCCCAGTATGATTCCTCAACTTGAATCACCTGTTCCACTCAGTTTTTTTCACTTCATTATTTATGTAACCTTTCTCCTGTGTGACAAGGTTTAGTAAGAGAGGTTTGTCTTACAGTAATTATTGAGTAGATGTGGGAAATCTAAACCTAGCTGACATAGATCTAAAGAAAAGTAAACCATTAAATTTTACGCATTAAATAATAGAGAAAGGTCATTAACATGAGGTTATGGAGTAATATAATTGTTTTTATATACTAAAAACATAAAGCTACCGAAGACAGAAACACCCACAAGTTCTGTTCCATTAATATTTCTTTCATTCTCACTGTACTTTCATTTTCATTTGTCACTAGCTGCATGTGCAAGAAACCTCTGGCAATCATTTGAACACTGAGCAAAGCCAACCCACAACAAGTGTTGATTTAGACTTCTTGGAAGATGACATTCTGGGCTCACCTTCAGGAGGTGGAGCCAACCTGCAGAATTCGGATCAACCATGTGATATCCTCCAACAGAGTTTGCAGGAGGCAAACATCACCGAGCAGACTCTGGAAGCAGAGGCAGAACTCGATCTGGGTTCTTTTCAGCTCCCTACGCTCCAACCAGTGGTGCACACTGCCTCGGATGGTACCCCACAGATTTTTTCTGGTGGGGCTGACCTCATTGGACTACAGCAGCCTGCTGTCCTAACTCATCAAGCACTGGTGCAGCAGTCTGTCGGGGCTGACGTGGTCAACAAAGCCATCAGCGTGCAGCCTTTTCTTCAACAAGTTGGCTTAGGAAATGTCACCATCCAGCCAATTTCCAATCTTCAAGGGTTGCCCAACGGGAGCCCAAGTGGGGCACTGGGCATTGGGCAGATTCAAGTTGTTGGCCAGCAAGTCATGGCAATTAACCAGCCTACTCAACAGATCATTGCTAAGCAAGTTCAGCCTTCCCAAGTGGCCACTATGCCTGTAGGAAGCTACATTACTCAGACGGCACCAGAACAACAGCAGGTCACCTTGGCCTCTGCTGGCGTCTCCCCACAGAATGCCGGTCTTATGATCCCGAAGAACCTCCCAGCAGTGGCCACGACCACTTTGAATGGAAGCTCGATGTTTGGTAGCGTATCGGCCGCTCAGGGTTCCCAACCGCTCACAGTCACATCAAACTTGAGCAGCTCACTTGTTCAAGCCCAAAATGTCATCATTCACCGGACACCCACACCGATTCAGCCCAAACCTGCAGGAGTCCTTCAGCAGAAGCTATACCAGATTACCCCCAAACCCTTCGGCCCCAACAACACCACACTGACTCTCCAAAACGAGGCTGCTCTCCAGCAACAGAAAGCTCAGCAGAACTTAACTTTCATGGCAGGCAAAGCAGGACAGAATGTGGTGCTTTCTGGCTTCCCACCAGGGCTGCCTGCCAACATGTTCAAGCAGCCACCGCCACAGCAACAAACTCTGAACAAGCCAATGAGTGTTCATCTGCTTAATCAAGGCAGCAGCATTGTTATCCCCGCGCAGCATGTCCCTCAGGCCATGTTACAGGGTCAGAATCAGTTCCTTCTCCCAGGCCAGCTCACTGGAACATCAACAGTTCAGATCCCCCAGCAGCTCTCAGCATTACAGGCTAACATGGGTGGTCAGATTCTGACAACCTCACATCCTAGTGGGCAAACTCACATCATCACCAGCCAAGGCCCAGGCGGGCAGCTCATAACAAATCAAGCACTGCCTGCCCAAATTCTCACCAATCAGAATCTGGCAAGCCAGCTCAACTTGGGACAGGTTCTCACCTCACAGAATGCCCATGGAACAGCTCACATTCTTTCTGCACCCATTCAGTTGCAACCAGGGCAGGTGGGCCAACCAACTCTCTTCCAGATGCCTGTATCTCTAGCTGGTAGCCTGACAACTCAAAGCCAGCCCACTGCTGCGGCCTCACTGGCCGGTGGTGCCATCAATCATAGCGGCCAGACTGTTATCCAAGGAGTCACTCTGCCTAGCCAAGTGGCTATGTTAAATGCTACGGAGAGCCTCAACCAAACAGTGACCATACAAGCACCCCCTAATGCCACCAGCCAGAGCCCTGGTCTTATTCAGCCACAGTCAACCTCCAGCACCAATCTGCTACCCAGTGACCAAGCCAATATACTAACTGCCCAGTCCACCTCTCAGCCCTCTGCTCCTCCTCAGCTTCAGTTAAACGTTCAGCAGCAAACACCACCACCTCAGCAACAAGCACAAATACCCGTGACTTCCCAGTCCAGCCCTAATTTGGTGGCATCAAGTCCCGAAAAGATTATTTTGGGCCAGACAGCTGCTGGAACTGTAATATCCCAGGATTCCATGCAGATGTTTCTACAGCAGGTAAGTTAAATACTTCTTGGCACCACAGCTATTCCTGATGCTTTGGAAGGTTTTAGGTTGTTCTGTCTCTCAAAGGGTACACCAATTTACTAACACAATATGAGTGGATAAAGAGTCAAGAAGTTTGTGACCGTGACAACTCAAAGCCTTTGAATTACTTTAATTTGGAAACTTTCTAGTCTTCAAGATTAGTCTTTGCAGGCCACTTGGTAAAAGTGAAGAACAGTGGAAAGGGAGTGGCCAGCTTTTGTATTAACAGAGTACAGCAGCTTTTACATTCTGTGTTGCTTCTTTTGTTCCTATTCCCAAATCTTGATATGCAAACTTCATTTCTTTGACTTTGCCCCAAAGACTCAGCACTTCTTTCTGACAGCTTGTTATTTGTAACCATATCTTCCCCTGCAAATCTTCAGCTTTAGAGAATCAGAGTAAGGCAGAACAGTGGCGTAATTTAAACCAACAGATATAAATATCTTAATGGTCATATAGACAAAGAATAAGAATCAACAGTGATTCAGTGACACATAATCAATTGAATAATTAGGGGAATAATCAAGTTAGCAGACTGCAGACATGACGTGAGGAGATTCCTTCTCTCATAGGTAATACTGATGCTTGTTTACCTGGGTCAAATTTCAGGAGGCTCTCTACACACAGCAAGTAAACAAAATAGGCTGGATGTGTTTGCTTTTTTGATCCATTGGTGATAATAAACTACATTCCTTAAAGGGCCAGAGCCTGATTTGAATATGAATATACTGTAGGTTGTGTAGCTTCCATTAATTACGAGTTTTTGTACATTACCAAAGAATTTTTGGTGACAAAATTACGAAGAGTACAGCTTTGGGCGTGACTTTCTACATAAGCTTGATTTTTGTGACCAAGGGGAAAGCAGGGAAGGAGAGTAATACATTTACTAAAGTTTTTCAGTTCAGTAAAAAATTTACATGTGAATCTAAACAATAACCAACATTGCTAAAGGTGGGCAAATAATGTGAAGATGGTCCATGCTAAATCTCTTGGATTACAGAAGGATCAGAGCCAGCAACAGCAGCAGCAGCAGCAGCAGCAGCAATTTTATTCGCCAGCTCTGAAAATGCAGCAGGAGAGCAGTATGAATGACTCTGGCGTACCTCCCCATCTGCCAATGCCTCTGCCCATCTACAGCATAGCCACCACTGCACTCAGCACCACAAGCAGTGTCCCAGCCTCGGTGATAGTCAGCAGCAGTGTAGGCGCAGCCCTGCAGCCGCCTGCCAGCCGAGAGCTGAACCAGAGCCACAACCTGCCACCGGTGGATTCCAAAGTACCACAGTTCTCGACTGGCCCTTCCCAGCAGGCACTGGCTTGCCAGGTAGACCTTACCTGTTTGCAGATCCTTAAAGTTGCCCTGCTTTGGCCTGTTCTCCTGCCTTACTTCCTCCTGTCTAACATGTCTGCCCTTCTTAATTTTCCCTTTACCTATTTGCTTTGTCCTGCACATTCTCGGTGCAGAACATAAAGAGAAAGAGAGAGGATGAGAAGGGGGGAAATATTAGCATCTCATCTAGATTTGTATTCTCCCACACTTCAAAACAAAGGCTTGGGTGTTGGTGGTTACGTGATTTCTTTTATTGCAATAGAAGTCTCCCCCTTGTGGAAATAGTATGAATAATACAAAAGGGAGAAGTTCTCATTAGAGCAGTTGCCTTCTGGCTTGCAACCAGGATAAATATTTCTATTTAAATACAAGATTATCTTTTCCTGTTCAAGTGTATGGCACCCATAGCAATAGACTTAGAAGCAAAAATAAAACAGAAGCGTTTTTCCTACATCGAAAATAATGTGACTGAAAATGGTAAATTCTTTCATACCTGAACATTTTTTCAGAACTAGAGGGAACAAAACAAATAAACATTCACATCTTCCTCCACTTATTTCGTTTCCTTGGTGTTGCTGTAGTTCCATGAAGCAAAAATATTTTAGAGAGTCAGATAAAAGAATATGGAAACAGCCACCGTGTTTGTTTGTCTTGAAGTAATTATAAAAACAAGAAAAAACCAAGTTAGTTCAATTCTCTTTTAAAACTAAAAGAAATTGACACGGTCCCAGAAATCTGAAGTTTTGAGGGTGTCGTTTTATATCAATCTAGTATGGGATTTTTTTTTTTTAAGGTTGCAATTCCTGCTTAATTGAACAGAATTGCTTCTGCAGGGCTTCATAAGTGTAGACTATAAATCCTACAAACTTGGAATAATAAAACAAGATCAGATTAAGTTCACAAGAAAGAGTAGCCCTGTACAGTTCTTTGGATTAGATTCCGAAAAGGGGGCTTTGGAATGCAGAAATGCATCAGTCTGGCACTCACTAGCAATTTGTTAAAGGGCCCATCTCTTGGATTGTGCAGCTGCTGCAGGGAAGCTTCTGCAGCCATGGGACTCTGGAAACAGGTGTGGCTGCTTTCAAGAGTTGCCAATGGGGGGTACATCCCCATTTCTCTCCACTCAAAACACTCTTTTGGAATCAAATCCGATGCATTGTACAGCCCTAGTAAATACAGGCAGTCCTCGACTTGCAACAGTTCATTTAGTGACCTTTGAAAGTTAACAGTACTGAAAAAAGTGACTTGGGACCAATTTTCACCCTTACAACCAACCATTGCAGTATCCCCGTGGTCATGTGATCAAAATTTGGCTGCTTGGCAACTGGTTCATATTTCTGACGGTTCCAGAGTCCCCAGAGTCACATGATCCCCTTTGGCAACCTGACAAGCAAAGTCAATGGGGGAAGCCAAATTCACTGAACAACCGGGTGACTAACTTAACAACTGCAACGATTCACTTAACAACTGTGGCAAGAAAGATTGTAAAATGGGGCAAAACTCTTTACAAATGAGTTTCTTAACCACATAAGTTTTGGGTTCAATTGCGGTCGCAAGTCGAAGACTACCTGTACTGACATGCAATCCTGGACAGCTAAAGTACACAACATTTTATATCATAAACATTCTGGATATTTGCAAAAGAATAGAAGTTGCAAAATGTTCCAAGGTAACAAGCTAGCTTCATCTATCTTAATAGAAAAACTTCCTACTCTAAACATAAGGGGAGTCATATGGGTCTGCCCAGAGTTTGGAGAATAGACCCAAGTGGTCCTGAAACAGGCAAATATCCCAGTCTCTGGTTGGTGTGACCGAGTCTGCTAAACCACCTTTGCCCTTCCTTGGATCTCTGTGGCCTTCACTGTTTGTCTTTTTCCTTGTTGCTGCTCTTGCTTGCTTCTCTTTTGATTCCAACTAACCCTGGGAATTGGTGGTAGTGATGCTGCTGCTGCTACCGCCTTTTGTTGCTTTTCTCCTGTCTTCCCTACGTTGCACTCATGGTACTTTTCTCTTTGACTTTTAAAACCTGCATCTCTTGTTCGTTTTTTTTTTTTTAAAGAGGTGTGATTTGCGAACTTGACTTTTCTTAATATTAGTGTGTATAGTAGTCCATACGTTGAAAGTATTGCAATGTAAAATCCTGTGCCTTCCTAAAATAAAAAGGTGGCTACAGCTGATATTCAAAGGTAAATGATTTGAAACTGCTGTTTGACATGAAAATAGATTATAGAAATACTACAAAAAACAAGCTTATAACAGTAGGACTTGAAAATATACAGGTAGTCCTTGACTTACACCAGTTCATTTAGTTACAATGGACACGTGATCAAAATTCAGGCACTTGGCAACTGACTCATCCTTACGACAGTCGCAGTGTCCTGGGATCATGTGATCATCTTTTTAGACCTTCTGACAAGCAAAGTCAACGGGGAAGCCAGATTCACTTAATAACCATGTCATTAACTTAATACTTGCAGTAATTCACTTAACAACTGTGGCAAGAAAGGTCATAAAACTGTCTCCCTTAGCAACAGAAATGTTGGGCACAGCTGTGGTCCTAAGTCGAAGACTATCTGTATCTAACATTAGGCTGATTTAATAGCATCTAGGAAAATTTTGAGGCCAAGACAGGAAAGATGGAAAGGGAAGCAAAGTACTTTGCACGGGGCTACAAAACCTTCTTTGGTATCAAACAGACAACAAAACCCCACCCCAGCTTCTTCATAACTAGCTGATATGGAGACCCAGAAGGGCAATAATAACAGTTCGGCAGCTTTGTTGTGATCTGCCTCTGTGAAACATTTTGGACTTAAATTTTTGCTATAAGGAGGCAAAGGAAGAAACTTTTTAAAAAGTTAACTTCCTTTCCTTCAAAGACCAGGAAACTTTAATTTTATTTCAATATTGATTTATTTTCATCACCATAATTTTAAAAGGCACATCTTTAGAACAACATATTGAAAGAAAATGTGCTGGCATCAAAATATTCTTCAACATGAATGTTTTCTATTCTACCCTTGAAATCTTCCCTTCAAGGCACAGGATCTCTTCTAGAATAAACTGGAAAAGAAATGTGTGTTGGGGGGGGGCTGCTTTTTTTAATAAAAAGGGGTTGTTTTTTGCTGAAGTATTTTTTCCATAAGTTTACAATTGTGAGTTTGGGATTTACAAAATGTTGGCTGCTCCTATTGCATTCTGGTGCCCAGCCACTTCAGAATGCTGTATCTTGGCCCTTTTACCACTGTTTCTTCCTTTTTCTTCCTCTCTTTCAGTTGCCTTCAGGGCAGCAGAAACTTCCTGGCGCTTCCCCTTCCCACTCACTACCTCATCCTTCATTGGGGGAAAGCCCCCAGCTCCAGCCCACGCACCTTTCCCAGATCCAGTCTCCACACCAGTCCCGTCCTCCGTCTCAGCCTCAGCCCCTTTCCCGGCCACCTTCCCGGCCTCACTCAAGACCCCCTTCCCAGCCTCAGACTTTATCCAGGCCGCCTTCTGAACCCCTTTCGCGGTCTTGCACCCCTCAAACTCAGATGCAGAACTTATATGTGATCCAGAATCAGATTGCTTCCTCTCCTCATGGTTCCAACCAGCATCCCCTACGGCCTCCCTCACAGCCTCAGGTACCGTTTCAAGCCCCTCAAGCCCAGCCAGAGGGACCGCCTCAGCTAGCAACCCCTCCGCATTTGCCCTTACAAATTCAGCTTGCTCCTCAACTCCAGCCCCACCCTGAGGCTCAGGCACGGTTGCAACCCCAGATCCAGGCTTCTTCTGAAGTGCAGCATACTCATTCCCCCCATTTCCAGTTACAGTTCCCTGCACAAGGCCCTGTCAAACCGCCCACCCCAACCCAGACCCTTCACCTGGCACCTGAACAACAGAGGAGCTTTCAGATGGTGTCAAGTCAGTTCCAGGCTCTCTCCACAATTCCAGTCCCTGTTCCTCAGCAGAAACAGCTAATGGATCGGTTTCAGCAGGTATGGCAATAACGTTAAATAAAAAAATAATCTGAAAAATAAATTTGTGTGCTGTGGACCCCTCATTATTGCAATTATATTTTTGCATATAAAATAGCTTCATTTATGGCATTTATGAAACCTCCAAGTGGTACAATGCAAGAAAAATTACATCCAACTAGAAATCTTGTCTCCATAGGATTTTTATTTTATTTTATTTTTTTTGCATCTTTACCATATTCCAAAGATTTCCAATTCTCCCTATGGAAGATTGGACAGTCCTACAGCTTTCTTTTTTTCTTCCTGAATTCTTACATAAGATTCATGTTTTCATTGACTTTCATTGAAACTAAAGAGAAACTTAACCTGGAACTTTATTTCAAGCACGTTGGATTTTAAAATTGTGTTAATATTGCAGAATTTGTGGGATCTAAATAGTGTTGTTGCTGCTTGTGTGCACTGACTCTCGCCACCAGAAGGATTTAATTTTAAACAAAATCCAAAGTCAGTTCTCATCTTGGATTGCTTCACCAGTTAAATAGAAAAAAGCCATTTTTTTTCTGTTTGAGAAAAACCTGTGTCAAGCATCATAAATGGTGGAGGCAGAGGTGGCTTTTCTATTTTTTGTGTTTGGTATCTCTATTTGATGCTTTCGAATCAACATTAATTTCTGGAGAGTGCCTGGACTAGTCCCTGCGGTTTCCTTGGCAATATTTTCAGGAACAGTTTGCCATTACCTTCTTCCTAGAGTTGAGAGAGGGTGACTGGCCCAAGGTCACCTGCCTGGCTCTGCTTAAGGTGAGACTAGAACCCATGGTCTCCTGCTATCTAGCCCAGGGCCATAAGCACTACACCAAGCTGGCTCTCCTGTATATGATACACAAAATCTTTATCCTTTATAACCACAAAATCTTTATCCTCTTTATCACCACCAAACTGATCTTTGAGTGACTGTCTAACTCCAAGTATTCTAATTCTTGAGTGATGGATAAAAATCTACATGCTCAAAAAACATTATTTTCCACATTCCTCAGGGTTTGTTCTGATAAAATCCTCAGCAGTGTTATATCCAAAACGAATATATGTTTTCCAATCCTTTGGGATACAATTTTTGGATTTGATTTTTCTTTCTCTACCTTTGTATCGCATACAGGTACCACAGGGAATTATCCTGCAAACAAAACAGTCAACATCCACTAGCCAGGTACCATCCGCCCTGAGCCAATTTAGCAGCCAGTCCTCTTCAGTGTTGGTTAGCAGCCAAGGACAGCAGCTCACTATGGCAACAACTCCGGCTCAGGCACCAGCAGTTCATGGCCATACGCCTGTCCCCACAACCATTCAGTCTTCCAGTACAGGTCCCAGCAAGGCAGCTCCTGTGCTTGAAAAGGGGCAAGTACCAAGAGGAACAACAAGTGGAGGAGGAGGAGGACAACAACCACCTGCACAGTGTACAGCGGTTCTTCAGCAGCAAACTCCCGTGTTGGTCAAATCAGCATCAGCATGTAAGTTGATAAAGAGCACTATATGTCTTGGTGTCCTTTAATTTGGGAAATGGAATAATTTCCCTTTGACTGTTGCTTTTCAGCTTTTGACTTGTCAGTTCATATATATCTGTTTGTTATGAGAATTGAAGGAGATTCCTTCCCATCTGCAGCCACTAATAGTTGTATCCCCATGGTGGACTGGACATTAACATTTGAACTACTATAAGTCCATGTATTTGCCATACGCTAAATAAATGTATCCCCGTGTATCTTTTGAAAGGAATGGGGTGAGGGGCAAAGTTTGCTTTTTCTGCCCTGTCCTTTTCAATAACAATGTGGACCCCTCGACTTAAAATCACAAACGAGCCCAAAATTTATGTTACAAAGCGACAAGAGTTGTCGAGTGAGTTTCGCCCCATTTTACGATTTTTCTTGCCACATCACAGCAGTTGTTAAGTTAGTCCCATGGTTGTTAAATGAATCTGGCTTCCCCCAGAAAATCACAACAGGTGATCACATGACCTTGGGACACTGCAACTATCATGAGTCAGTTGCCAAGTGCCTGAATTTTGATCATGTGAATATAGGAATGCTGCTATGGTCGTAAGTGTGTAAAGCAGTCACTAGTCACTTTTTTCAATGCTGTTGCAACTTTGAATGATCACTAAACAAACTCTTCAAGGACTGTCTGTTACACATGTACAAACTCACCCCAAATTTATATTCCTCAACCAGACCATGAGAAAATTAGATGAGATGAAGCTGCACAGCTTGTGATTTTGATAAGAACAGTAGATCAATATTAGAAAGTGCGAAGAGGATTTCAGGGTTTTTTTGGCATAAGATTCATATAATTCTAAAATATTGCATCTTGAGATCTTAAATGCTATCTGAACCTTGTAATGAAGATTGGTTGAAAAATGAATTTAGATAATTGTTTTCCTGCTCATTTAATTTAAATTTCCAAGTATATAGAAAGTACTGGCAAGCAGGTCCCATACATTTCATTATGAGTAGAGGCGCATAAATCTGTTTCTGATCCCATTTAAATTATCTGTTTCCAGAATTATGAAAGATCTAGGATATTAGCCCTTAAAAACCCAAGATGACAATGTTGAGAATTTGTTCCTATATCTCATTTTAAAATCTTGTGTATGTGTGTCTCTTCCTCTACCATATTTATCCAGCAATTGCAGCTCCAGTTCCTGCTGAGAATAAAACATTTTCCAGCAGTTCCACAATTATTTCTGGAGGTAAAACAACTTCGGGGCAAGGAAAGGCCACAATTCCTCATGTTGTACAACAGTCAGTTCAGGTGGGTTTGTTATACTGGTAGCCCATTTTTGCAAAAACATTCATCTTTACTATTATTGTTGTATGTTCATTTTTAGCACTAGACAATGCTAGGCACTAGATAATAGTGAATACTGTCAATGACTACAGTTACCTAAACATTAGCTTAATTAAGTATATAACTAGACCCTGAAGGATTTGAATATTTTTAAGTGCCAGAATGTTGATCATATGACTATAGGGACACTGAGACGGCCATAACTGCGAAGACCTGTGGTAAAATTACTTTGTCAACACCTTTGTAGAACAGTTTCTAAACAAGGCAGCCTTTAAGTGAGGTCTACCTGTGTTTGTTTTTAATTCTTTCCTTCTAATCCATTTGATATAAAGCTGCCTTCTTCTTTGTTTTTGTTTTTTTAATCAGGCCAAGCCTGGAGTCATTAGCTCTGCATCAGGCCTGAATCTTGGGAAAGGGCAGCTGCAACTCCAGGTAGTTGGAAAAGGCTTGTCACAAGTCATGTCTTCAGCACCAGCTCAAATCCAGCAGCAGGTGAGAATCTATGTTGTTTATTGTAAAATTACTTGATAAAGGGTTTGTTTCACAAATGAAGGCAACTATATGGGTCCAGGATAATGTTGCAGGTTCCAATCTGGCTCAGTCCCCAGGACCAGAGGTTTAGTCCTCCAAGCTTTTGGACTCATGCTGGAGCCCATCTTCAGGGAACTCTCTCTCTACCAGAATGTGTAAACCTTCCGGTAGACCCAGACTGGAACCTACAAAGGGATTTTTGTGCGGGGTAGCGGGTGGATTTGGTGCAATGTCTGAAAACAGCACTATAAATATTGTTCATTTATTGAATTAAGAGGTACAGTGTACCCAGCACATAAACGTTTCATATGTATTCTTATTATTTGGAACATTTAATCCCCAATTCTGCAGAAAGCTTTCAAAATGGAAACCAATCTCTTAAAGTAATAAAAACATACAGAAAGCAAATGTTAAATTTAATTTCAAAAAATTAAAAAAATGTTAGTCCATTGTGACAAACTTGAAAAGAAGAATGGCAGCTTATATTAATAGATTTAATATGGCATAAGTTTTCATAGAATATATAAACCATTTTTATTAACAGTTTTTAAAAGGCTCATATATTCTGGGAACTCTTTATTAGTGTAAGCTCTGTATCAAGCATGTTATAAGTAGTCCTTACCAATCACCTGTTCAGCACCCCAAAATTACAATAGCACTAAATGAGAGAGACTTACAACTAGTCCTCAATGTTGTGGCCATCATGGTGTCCCCATGGTCACATGATAGTGATTAGGGCTATTGGTTACCCTTATGAATGTTGCAATGGTCTGCAGGCATATGATCATAATTTGTGACCTTCCCTGCCACTCTTCCATCATCAAAGTCATTGGGGAATATATTTATATTTGTTTTTTTATTAACAGAATTCATCTTGAACCGCTTTCATAGATATGCTGGATTGTGCTTTATTTGGAACTCCACCTAATTGCCTCTTTGTTCTTACATTTTCTTTCTTTGCCAGTATGACAACAAGCTGGGAAGCCTAAAAAAAGCACCCCCGATGCTACAACCAAGTAAGGAAGCTTGGTAAGTTTAAACTGGAGCAATCCAACAAACAGGAAGCATAGAAACAGAAGCACAACAGTAAAAAAAATACTGTATTAATGTCAAAATAGCATAATTTAACCAAGCTCTGGGGATTTCTCACAGATAAAGCATGCCGATTTCTTTTAGCTGGTTGTATGAAAAATGAAAAGTATTTAATTATTGTAATATAGTGGCTCAAATGTCAGTGATATGTCAGTAGTACATAATTTAAATTGTCATCCAAAGCTTTCTGAATGATCTTTCATTCTAACCTAATTCATTTTTTTCTGAGAAAAATATATACATGCAAAGTAAATCTGTTTGCAGAAACAGCAGACTGCAGATCTTTTTCTCACTCACATATGTGCAGATGTATACTTGTCTCTTACTTTTTCTGCCTTATTAAATTATTTGTTATTTACTAAGTTATTAATTGCTACACAGGTAGTCTTCAATTTGCAACCACAGTGGCAAGCAGAACTTCCTTTGCTAAGCTAGGCAATCATTAAGTGGTCATGCCTGATTTTATGACCTTTTTTTGCCACAGTCATTACTTGAGTCATATTTTGAATCAAATTTTGATCACACAACCATGGGAACACTATGGTTCATCCTAGAAATAGCTTGTGGCATCAGGAACCAGATATAGGAGATGGCAAACAAATGTTGTTTTTCAAACTCCATGTTTGTATCAGAATATATTGCATAGAAAGTAGAATAATTTCTTGTCTCTTGTAGATCAGCAAAGGAATACAGGATACTGCAGTGTCAAAAAAAATGAAACTTGTTTTTATTTTGCAGCCAGCTTACTACAGATTTCAGCTGGATGAAACAACTGTCGCCTGTCTGTTATAATATAGGGATATTATAATATTGTTCATTGTTTTCTTTTGTTCCCTTTAGCTTCTTGGAACAGCTACATAAACACCAAGGAGCTGTTTTGCATCCTGATTACAAAACTTCATTTCGGTCATTTGAAGATGCTTTTCAGAGGCTCCTACCTTACCATGTCTATCAGGGAACACTGCCTTCTCCCCATGACTATCGGAAAGGTGAATTTATTGGGACTTTTCCACATTTGATGCAGATATATCAAGATCAAGCTCTCTGTTACATTTTTTAGCCTTAGTTGCGCAGTTTTTTACTGATTCTAATAACACTTTTTTTTTCCTGTTCAAAGTATTTCATTCTGCTATGGTTTCCTCACTTCAGAAAATAATTAACATATACAGTGTAATGTAGTCATTTAGCCAGTGATGACAAAGATATGATTGCTTTCCACATCCAGTGACTGAAGGGAATAAAGAAGAAACTTTCCTTTTGTTCAGTCCATTGAGGTTTTCTGCTTGCTGATCTCTTGAATGCTTACTGCAATTTTTGCTATAATGTACATAGCTATTATGTCATCTGTATGTGATGGGAGGTTATAAAGGGCGCCATTTGCTATACAGGTTGCATCCATAATTGGGATCAGAATTACCATTGCTAAGTAAGGTGGTTGTGCCTGATTTTACAACTTTTTTTTGCCATGGTTAATTGAATTATTGCAGTTGTTAAGTGAATCTGCTTCTCTTGTTGACTTTGCTTGTTGGCTGGGAAAGAATAGAATAGAAAATAGGACAGAAAAAAGAATAGAGTAGAGTAGAGTAGAATAGAATAGAATTCTTTATTGGCCAAGTGTGGTTGGACACACAAGGAATTTGTCCTGGTGCAAATGCTCCCAGTGTACATAAAAGGAAAGATACATTCATCAAGAGCCAAGAATCATCAGGTACAACACTTAATGATAATCATAGGGCACAATAAGCAATCAGTCACATAACCCTGGGATGCTGCAGCTATCATAAATCCATACCAGTTGCTAAGCACCCAAATTTTGATCATGTTACCATGGAGATGCTGCAACGGTCATAAATGCAAGGACCAGTTGCTTTTTCAATGCCATTGTAACTGCAAGCAGTCACTAAATAAATAATTGTAAATCGAGGAGTACCTGTATGGAATTGTTGGCTTTTTCAACATGCTTAGTGAATTAGTGAACATCTTCCAAATAATTCAAAGAGCTTTCTTTATTGCACTTCCCATTCGAAAGAAGATGAGTTTCCCTCCTTTGTTTTCCTTTCTCATTGTGTGTTTTTCTCTAATAGATGAAGAATTTGAAATGGTGTCCACACAGCTATTGAAACGTACACAAGCCATGCTGAACAAATACCGGTTACTCCTCTTGGAAGAGTCCCGGGTAAGATTTGTTTTCCTCGTTGAACAGATATAACATCAGCACGGTCCTCTTTTTGGCCTTCGGTTGACTGACTGAGTTGTCATGGAACAGGCTAAAAAATGATAACATTTTAATCATATTGGGGAGAATCTGTCACAGTAATATGGAATACTCAGTTATGTGTTTCCTTTATTAGAACTTAACAACCCTACATTGATGTTTTTATAAAAAGAGATGAACGGGTAGCAGGGGTTCAGCAGTAGCTGGTTCCAAAATATTTTATCAAGTTAGCACTTCCAAATCAAAAATAGCAAAGTTATTAATTATTAAGACATATTAGGATCAATGTGCCTTTTAAAAAGTTGTATTATTTCAACAAAGATAAAGAGTTTTTGTGAATCTCATCATTGGATATACCAATCCAGGAATCTGTTCCAAATACTGTAATACAGAGTTTCCAGAAAGTGAAGTTAAATAAAAACCCCAAAATTGTTAATTAAGGTAAAACTTGATTTTTTTTCATGCTTTTTTATAAATGTATTTATTGCATTTAAAATACTGACAGAAAAAGAAGAAAAACAAAAGAAACCAGACATGAAAATGCATAATAAAAAATACATATCAAATGCTTTAAAAAGCTGAAAGATACAACAAAAAACAAAATATAAGGTACAATATGTTGTTGCAATAAACAGTTACAACAAACATTACACACACATATATATATACACATTCATTTCTAATAACTTAATATAACTATCATTTTTAACCTAGTGTATTCTGTATAAATGAGTCCCATATTTCATTAAATTTATCCATACAATGTTTATGATGATACACAGTTCACTCATAAATGACAGGTATAGTCATATTTTCAATCCATTCAGTAAATGGGGCCGCTTCACAGGGGTAGAACTTGGTATTATTGATCTATGAATTAGAGATCATTTCATTCTTACCCTTCTCAATTTATGGCTTTAAAGTATATTTAACATTGTAATAAAGTTGGGTCTTTTTCAGCAATGAGAGATGGCAGAAGGAAAGAAATGACCAGGGATGTACAAATTTGAGATCATGGGTTATTAAGAAGCTCAGATGGTCCTCATAGCATTTGCAAATACTGTTTTCTATTGCAGAGAGTCAGTCCTTCGGCAGAGATGGTGATGATTGACAGGATGTTCATACAGGAAGAAAAAACTACCTTAGCTCTCGATAAACAGCTAGCAAAGGAGAAGCCAGGTAAGGGAGCATTTGTTTCAGCATTTTGGAAATCTTACTTTTTTGAAAGTATCTACTGCTTTACACTGTTCTCTTTTCAAAATGTTATTCGTCCCATAAAACACGAAGGACTTCCTGGTCCAAGAGTTTGCTTTTGAGCCATTACATTTCCAGTGGCTCTCATAGCACGATAGTAGTACTTCTGCGTAGACCATCAAGATACAGATAATTTGAAGGAATATGGTGGGGAGAAAATTAACGGAGGTTTTTAGCTTATGAAGATTTGATTTTACACTTTCAATGCTGATTAAAACACATGTTCAACCCTAGGAATGGAGATCAACTAAATATATAGAGCAGTGGTAGGATTCAAATTTTTTTACTACCCATTCAGTGGGCGTGGCTTGGTGGGCGTGGCAGGGGAAGGATACTGCAAAATCTCCAATCAGGCAGTATTTACCGGTTTTCCAGACTACTCAAAATTTCCACTACCGGTTCTCCAGAATTGGTCAGAACCTACTGAAGACCACCTCTGATGTAGAGGAATTTTGTGTTTGTGCATGCAACTTTTTATTCTTCCCTTCACAGTACAACTCAGAGGGATGTGGAAGTTGCCACTTGACCAGGCTTTCCTGTTTTGTCCAAGTCAGAAGTTACAGTTACTTATTTTAGAATAGTATACACATTATAATACACAGCTTAAAATTAATTTAAGTTCTTAGTTAATTGTGAAGATAATAACCTTAAGAAGATTATGGCTGTATGGAAGTGGCCATTTCCATAGTATCCCATAAAGGGCAGAGGTAATCCGCAAAAGACATTTTTATATTCTGGTTTAGTAATGACCGTTTGATCATCCACAGCTTTAAAAAGGAAGAAAACCAGAACCCAGAGTAGATCATAGACCAATGTTTATCTTATATCCATTTACATATCCAAATTTTAATTATTCTGTGACATTTTATAATGTTCTACTTAGAAGGAAAAGCAATTAAGCTCCCGTATTTTTTTTATCAGTATCTGTAGGTAGAACTGTTTCTAGAGGGCCAAAAGCTCTGGTCAGATACTCCCCTCCTAAAAGCATCCTGTGTTTCTATTCTCATTGAGTGAACTTGCTATGGGACAGTGGCAGCAGCGTTATATCATTGTCTATTTATGAAAGGGGTTGGGTTGATTTACTTGGTCAATTTCAGTTCCTGAGAAATTGGCCATCCATAGATCGAAGGTTACCCAAAGCAAAAATGTCGTGAAAAATACCTTCTCAGCCAACTTTTGACTAAACGAGCCGTGCACGTTCTTCTCTTGCAGACGAGTATGTCTCCTCATCTTCCCGCTCACAGAGTTTTGCTGCTTCTTCTGCGGCTCAGGGGTCTCTGCCCAGCCACGTTCCTTTGACTTCCGAGAACTTGAAATCGCCTCCGGTACAGATGCCCACTCATATCAACCCCACCAAATTGGTCATCAAGCACAGCGGAGGGTCTCCATCCGTAACGTGGGCCAAAGCGTCTCCCTCCTTGGACGGTGATGACGACGCCCTGCCCTCCAGGAGCAGGCCACCCATTAAAACCTACGAAGCCCGGAGCCGGATTGGACTGAAGCTAAAGATCAAACAAGAAGCAGGACTTAGCAAAGTGGTCCATAACACTGCTCTGGATCCCATTCACCAGACCCCGCCACCTGTGTGCACGGTGATCAAAACGGCTGACCAGCACTCGTCCACTTCGTCCATGACCACCACTACAGCTACCACGGCCACGGCTTCAATGGCGGGACAAATGAATGGGACCGTTGACCATATTGGTGCAGCTCCAATGGAGAAAAAACCCATGATGACCTACTGCAGGCTTCCTCTCCGTAAAACGTACCGGGAGAACGTGGATGCTTTTGTAGCAGAGAAAGCTCCCGACGCCTCTCTGAAAGGGAGTGTTTCAAAATCTGATCCGGTGCCAAGTACTCTTATCATCAAGCAGGACGGGGGGTCCCGGAGTGTTATCACATCCCACAAATCTCAGGGGAGTCCTTCTGCCACGGTGGCCGAGAAGAGCAGGTCAGAGGAGAACACCAAACATACGTTTTTCAACCGGAGCGATGCCCGTTCTTTGGTGATGCAAGGAAGCCCTGCCCCTCCTAAGACCGACGATTCAACCAGTGGCCTTATGAAGGAATTAGCAGAGGTGGAAGATGAGTTTTACCAGCGCATGATAAAGACTGAGCCACTTGACCATGGGCCGGCCTCCGAACTTGCATGGGAGGTGCCCTTGCCCCCAGCCAAACGAAGGAAGTCCGAATCTTTTGACGTGGACAATGCCAGCTTCTCCAGCGACAGCCCCCCCGATGACTCGCTAAATGAGCATCTACAGAGCGCCATTGACAGCATCCTGAATTTGCAGCAACCTCAGGTGGGGAGCCAGAATACTCGAACGCCCTCCTCTTCCTACAATTCGTCCTCTTCGCCTTTCTCCTCACCCGTCCACCGCACGGACACGTACCTTGCCCCCAATCACAACGGTGGCCTTGGAACAAGGACGTTAAACAGATAACAGAAACTGAAAGTGAGTCAAGACTGTAGAAAAAAAAGGAGAGCCAAGGACTGAAGCTGCAGCAGCTTCTGCTGGCTGGGAACGGTTGGAAGCCAAGGTGCCACTTCCCAGAGACCTGCTCGGATAGGGCTGTTACCAGAAGGGAAGAGTGAGGGTTCTGGGGTGGGGAGGGCAACAAGAATGTCCTATAGAGGCTTCATCCATCCAAGGGTTGGTTTGATGGGTTTCGGTTGTTGTAAAATACAAGCTTCGGCTGGATTTGCAATATACACGCCTCATCACATGCACCATTCAAAAACAAAGAAAAAGAAAAGGTTCAGCAAATGCCAAGCAGGCAGGCGGGAGGGGGTTGGATTGGGGCCCATAGGTAGTGTTGGCTGTGTAATATTTAGATTCTGTAACAAATTGCTAATTTGAATCTCTGATGATAATTGGGTTTGTTTTTCCTCCTCTCCCCAAACTCCACTACTATACTTAGGACGTTTTAACAAATCTTAAATCAGAAGCCAGCAGGGAGGCCAAAGGAAAGGGGCAGGGGGTAAAGTGACAATTTCCAGAAGGAGTTGGCACACGGGGCAATTATGTAATTTGTCAGGTTTCTTAAGTTATTTTGAGTATAAACTGTCTGCTTTTTTATATATATATATATATATATAAAATAGATTCTGAACAAGATGCAAAAAAAAAATATAAACACTAATGCTTACAAACAAATAAGCATGGATGAATTTACAAATAAATCACTTTGAAAGAGGAAACCAGTCCAATTCTGGGCATGGATGGGTGTCGTTACCATAACCCTGGTGCGTGGAACAAGGAAGGGTCTGTCAAGAGGATGTGCAGTTCTCTCTCCTCTTTTCCCCTCCCATCCTAAAAGAAAGAAAAGAAAAAGAATCAAGTTGGGATTTTGATCACATTATGGTCCAAGCTAATCATTTGCATGCCGGGGCTCAGGTAAATGTTTTCTTGGAAGTTGGTCAGTTGCAGAAAGACAAGCTGGCTCCCTCTTCTATATACTGATGATATTTTGCTCTGTGCCACAGTTGCCTGTGTTTGCCTATATTTGCCTCTCATGGTTCAGTCCTCTCTGTGGTTGTTCCTGTTTTTAAAACATGATTTGGCCAGGCCTTTGGTTGGAAGGTCTCAGCAGCCTTTAGTAGTCATGTAGAGAAGAAAACAGTGGTGTTACTTTAATATTCGTAGCCAAACTAAGTGATTTTTAGTTCCCCTTAATAGCCGGTGAACTTTGGTTGATCCCATTTAAGTTTTCCCACAGAATCTGGTTGAGTCCATGTTACTCCAAGTCCCACATTTTCTTTGGAATTCATATTCCCATTTGTCTCTGCTATTCTCATTCACTGATGGGAATAAAGATACCTGTCCTTTCAGGTTTACTTAGTTCTGTCACTAGACTGTTACACATACTTGTCATTCATTGAACAGCACTTCATTCCCAGTTTCCTCATGTCACGTTTTGTCCACCACCTTTTCCCCCCACAACCTAGACTTTTAAATATAGGAATTACAGGACTATTAGTCTTGCCCAACAAGAAATACCTCCCTCCCAAATGAGAGGTTTCCCGTAAATTTTTGTGAATCAAAACAAGACACGCCAAGCTGTTTCCAACGTCATGGACTATCTTAATAGTCTTGATTTATAGATAAGCTTAAAGGAAATGTCCTTCCCACATTACAGCTGTCATAGGAATCATTTATATGAATGTTGAAATAGGGTACAGCCTTCATGATCACTGGCCTGGTAAAATAGAAATGCAGTCACTATGAGAGACTAACATGGGGCAGGCATACAAAACAGATCTGTTTGCCCCATAGTCCCAGTTCTTCTAGAAATAATTAAAGAGGCAGCCTTTCCCAAAAGTATTTGCTGCTATGCTGATTTTTTTAAAAAGTCTTAATTCCTTTTGCACCTTGGAATTCCTTCTAATGGCATTATCTATAGCAGGGGTGGGAGGGAACCATGGCCCCTTTATGACTTGTGGACTTCACCTCCCAGAATTCCCAAGCCAGCATGCTCAAGAATTCCATACTGGCTCAGGAATTCTGGGAGTTGAAGTCCACAAAGGCTCATGGTTCCCCACCCCTGATCTATATATATAGTCTGTGTGTCTGGCCTCTTAGTTGTAAGCTTCCCGAATAAAGTGGTTCAGTCATGTCTTCCCTCTTCTAGTTTCCTGGGCCCAGTAAGATAGTGCTCGAACCTTTCGCAACCCCTTATTTTCTTCCTCCTTGTACATCTTACTCATGTTGTCTCCTGCTACTTCCTCTGTAAGGGGTGTATGTGTGTGTGTGTGTGTGATTTTCATCCTGTCAGTGTACTGATTGGCAATACAGCCCACTGTTTTAAATGACATTGTTTAGCTTTCTTTGAAGAGTTGGGTGCATTTTCAGTTCCCCTTTATCTGGATTTTGCAAGGGAAACATAGCTGAGGAGATCGTTCTTGACATACTAGATAATACTCAAGTCTGTTATCAAAGAAGGCAATCTGAAAGACCGCTGCTCTTAGGCTGTTACTTTTTAAAAGCAGGAGTATTTTTAAAACACTCAGTGTTCAGTGGCTTGTTATGACCCATTTTGGTGCTGATCTTCCCAAAAAGCAATGAATTGAACTGGTTTAAAGTTCAAAAAGCTAACAGCTTCTTCCTTATTTGTAACCATGTAAAAGTATCTTTGCTCTTATCTCTTTTTTGTCCAGCACATATTTCTATATAGCTTAAAGGCTTCTTTGCTCTTTCTGCCAAAAAGTATGATGAAAACTTACTTATCTTTTCTTAATTTGTATCTCTTTCTGGTTCTATTACAGCAGTAGCACCCCCACATCAAGTGTTAATCTTTTGAGTTTTCACAGAGACTCCATAGCAATTAGTTTTCATTTGACCATTCTTCATTCATCTTGTATCGACCCAATATGGTCCAATGAAGCTACAACAGTATAATGCTGGCCTTGAGTCTCAATGCTAGAAAGTGTCAGGAAAAGTAATTCCAGGTGAGAGATTTAATGCAAAAACAAAGAAACCGAAATCCGTATTCTTCTGCTTTTAAGTATCAAAAATTCCTATGGCCTCACTGCAATTCTACCTCTTCCCGTTACTGTATATTACAGTAGGTATATTATGGAAGGAACTTAGAGGTACAGACAAAGGTTCCTGCCAAGTATGAAAGAAAGAAAGTGAAAGATATGAACCTCTTCAGTACATTTATGACAACTGTATGTGTGTGGTGGGACTGTTTACATAAACATAACTCACCTGAAGATCAACCTTTTTAGGGGAAGCATATAGTGGCTGCCACCTGTACCATTTGGATATGTACCCCCTTTTTTATTAAAAAAAAAAAAAGATTTTCTGCAATATAGAGAGCTGTGAAGACAAAACAGTGGGGTAATGCATCATTTGTTCATAGTGTGAGAGTTCATTGGTTCATTGTATCAAGCTCTCTCAGTTGATGTATGAAGTTAGCAAGCAAAGAAGCAGGGAGATAAACATGTTAGACTAGACAAGAATTGTTCCTTTCTCCTTAAACAGCAGGTGCTTAACCAGCACCTCAGCAGTAGAAGTTAGCTTTCTTAGCTGTAAGCAAAAAGCAAGAATCTGTTTTTGATTCAGTATGCAGTTGGAAGCTCCTATATAAGAGTGTGATACATTGTTTTTTGCTAGTTTATCAAACTGCGAACAATACCTTCTGTATAAAAATACAGGGACCGATCCAGTTGTAAGCACCAGTGATATTTAATTTTAGTGCATGTTCCCCTTTCAGCCACTATTAACCTTCAGTTTGCATTTGCTTTTTCCCCCCAAAATTTGTAAATTGTCTAAAATTGAAAGGCTTACGTGCCACCTTCCTTGCAATTCAGAAAGCAGCTGGTGCTGCTTTCTCTTTGCCAACCGTCACTGCTAGAACTGTCTAATAACAGGCTGCAAAATTGTCTACTGCAAAATTGGATTGGTGACATTGCATTCTCCCACTACCTTCATGAAAAAGCAGAGATGCCTTTCAAGAAGCAAGATCCAAAACATTCAACTTGGTGATAAGTTGTCCTTTTGGAAATGTGCCAAAGGAACTGTATTTAACCATTGCTGTAAACCTTCCATTTACTCTATGACTTCATTTCTTTCCAAGGGAAAAAAAATTACTTTAAGCTTAATTTCCACGTCTAAATCTGTTGCAGATATTTTGTAGATTCCTTTACTCTCCTTTTTATGTTTGGTGGAGTTTTGTTTTGCAGGCAGAGCTATAAAACAATATTTTTGATACTACTTCTTGTCCCATTCTGGCCTGCCCAAACATAGATAATGTCCTGAGAAATGTTGAACTTTGTTTAAACAGCAAATTCTCCTGATTTTTGGAGAGAAGGGTGTGAAAATGGGAGATGTGTAGATACAACAAATCCAAATTGTCAGATTAAAATAAAGCACCTATTTTCAGGTGTCATTTTGTGAAATTGGATATGCTCCTTTTAAAAGACTAAAATCGAACTTCAGAAATGGATAAGCACGTGTTCTTCAAGCCAACTCATCAAAATGATTTGGCCAGTTGGAACAGTGAATAAGTTCAGATTTTTTAGGTGCAGAAAACAATGCTCTGAGCATTTTCCTCTTGCTAATTTTTCCTCTCCAAATGACAAGCACAAATAAAGCCTTAATATCATCCATGTGTTAATTTAATACATCCATTTAAAAAATAATGATCAGTTTATTTAAACAAGAGATACATCCATACATTCGTATAATACTGCCGTTTTGGTGCTTTCAAGAAGACTAGTTCTTTTAAAACCGTGTTTCTCAACTGTGGCAATATTAAGATGTCTGGACTTCAATTCTCAGAATTCCCCAGCGAGAATTTCTATTTGTGTGAACAGAAGTGATGTGAGCAATTTTGCCTCATCCTTGTCCCCTGATAGGTGTGTATTGCTTTATTGTTATTGTTATTATTATTATTGTCTCATTCTCCTTTATTCATTGGTGCCCACAAGCCTACTTGAATATACACTCATTATCATACAAATAGTTTAATATAGCCACTCAGCTTCAAAGCATATTTGATAGATACCTACACAGTCAATTCCAAAGTTCAAAGGTAGAGGACCACGCAGTTCAGTGTGCTTTTAACTAAATAAAAAAAGGACTGAACTGAGGTTGAGCTTAATTATATTTTCCCTCAGAGACCAGGATCTATAACTCCATTAGTAACGTCTTGCATTTCATTTATTTTTTTTTTATTCATTATATGCTATAAATACACCTGCATTCATTTTTCTGAAGTCTGGATTTTGCCCCTTGCCATCCCTTACCCTGCACTAACTTCCAAAGATAAGAGCAATATCAGTAGTCCCTCAACCCAAAAATATACAACATGAAAAAAGCTTAGACAAATGGTTGTGGATCCAAGACTATTCATTAGCATCGGTTCCATCTCCTTTAAAGTTAACCGTGTCTTGTGGTGTGCTGTGGTGGGATATTTTGGACTTTAAAAATAAAGTTAGGAAAATAACAGAACCAAAAAAAAAGGGGGGGGGAGTTAAGAGATCTACATTTTTGTATTTCCAAATCTCTCATATTTTTGCAAAGGGTTCCGACTTGCTTAAAAAATTGTACAACCCCCCACCCCAGCATCTTCCCAGATTTGTGTGTTCCCTTTCGAAGAGTGCCTTGTGCATGTGAAATTGTGCTTACATCAGAATTTGCAGGCAGGATTGCTGGATCAGGCTCCAGATCATCTTGAAAAGAGAATGATTCTCCTGAATTCCCAAATCTGAAAACTGTCCAAGGGATTATGTCCGAGAAGCTACTGTGTTCTGGTCTCTTTATGCTTTGTAGCTGTGTGCAGTTGAATAGTATAGCTCCTGTTTTAATTTTTGGCTTTTTTTGGGTGGGGGTGAAGTAAGGTGACATGCGTTTGCGATGTATCTTTCTTGTTAAGGTGAGGCAGCTTTTCATCCATGGTCAAAAAGCACATGTGCAGCGGTTGTTCCTCTCCTGTCTCCCTGTCCTGACTCTTCTAAAGTCGCTCTCCCTGGCAGGACATTTTGCCTCCTGGAAGGAAGTGTCTCTTAGCAATGCTGCCTGTGATCCAGTGCCCTCCAGGTAGAGCCTGCGTGTGCATGCATGCTTTACCAGCACATGTGCAATGGAGCACGCACACAGTTCTTCCCTCCGCTGCTTTCAAAGAGAGTCGTGGCGCCTCCAAAGGCTGCTCTTGGCTGCTCATGTCATAGATCAGTTGTCCAAAAAGAGAACCCCAGACTAAATCAGATTTGGCGTTCGTGAAAAACATTATTTGTGCTAAATGTTACAGTGCAACCATGATTTCTCAACCTTATTCTTGTGCCGGCGGATGGGGTGGGAAGGCAAATGGTTAGTAAGCAATAAAAGGGATGTTGATGTTTTTTTTCACGTACATACATACATACATACACACACAGAGAGAGAGAATGTATATGAAATTGTTTTTGCTTAGTGTCCTTTTTTCCTCCTTTTAAAAAGTGTAGATTTGGGATGTTAGCTCATTTGGTTTTTATCTATTTATTAATCAAATTTGTATAGCCGCCCGATTCACCCAAAGCAACTCTGGTTGCTATTGGTTTGGGGGGGGGGTTTGTTTGTTTTGTCCTTGCTGCAATATGGTTAAGTGGGAAAGTATTTCCCTTCCAATTAAAACCTAATAATCAATTAATGTGCACTGTTATGGAGAAGTATGCGTAACACCTTTTCCAGTTTTTGAACAAAGTGATTGTGGGGTTTTTTTCCCCCTTTAATTTTCATAGGCACAAAACCAGAAGAGAAATTCCCATCTCTTTGCGCTTAAGTTTCATTATTATTATTGTTATTATTATTTTATTATTATTATTATGGTTGGTCATACAGCCAACCAGATGTTGCTATTACAGAGAGAGAGAGAGTGAGAGAGAGGGTTATGGGAAAAAGGAGAGAGATCACAACTTTTGGGAAAGTTCCACCTGCCTAAGTTTAATTAATCACCAATTTTGATCTTAAGTGGCTTTGAGAGGATAGTTCTAAAAGGACACTTAAAAATCAAGAACATACATTTACATTCTTGCAGCTCTTTCTACTTTCCTACCCAATACAACCAAATAACAGGAAGTTTCCATATAACAGGAAGCCAAAAGTAATACCCCACTTGTTTTAATATTTGAAAGAAATAACAAAAAGAATCTGCATAGACAGAAAGAAATAACACAATTTTTCTTTCTTTCCTCCTCCTGGTACCAGTTTGAACATCACAGTTCAAAAAAACAAAATATAGTACTATAAAATAATTTTGTACTGTATTTATTGTGTATAACGATTTTTTAAAAGAATTATGTACATTTAGTACTTCTGTGTAAATTAAATTGCTCTTTTTAAAAATGGTATAGAAATTGGCTTGGCTTTTCTTGAATGAAAGGAAAACTGCTTTGGAAATAACCAAAAGTCCACGGAAAAAAGACTTTTGCTTCAGTTTTTATACAAATGGCAGTACATGCCTTTTGAAAGGCAAAACTTTGATTCTTTTGAAATAGCAAACCAAACTAAAAGGAACAAAACTTGGTTCTTCCATCCCATGTGACTAATCACAGTTCATGGCAATAATATATTGTGGCCAAACCAGAAACTGGTCATTTGGGGTTTATCTTATCTGGGAGACTTTTAAATGCCTTGCGGACTCATTGGCCATTGCTCTGTGGTCTAGCATCGGTTTTCTTTTGGGGTGGATGGAATTGGGGCAGTTCTGGGGTTTGGGTGAAGGGAATTGCTGAGGAAGATTAATCCACTAAACCACTGTTGTTATGTGTGTATGTGAATAAGCGGGTCAACACAAGTGGTACCACTGTGATGGGTTCCATGCACCTATGGCGTATAGTTATGCTAGCCATGTGACCACAGAAATATCTCCCGGTAACGCTGGCTCCCTTGGCCATGAAACCGAGATGAGCAGAAAAAAAAAAAAAACAACCCTAGTTTTGGACATGACTTGCAGGACAACCCAAAGATGCTGTTCCAAGGGGCAACTGGATTTCCTATGTTTTTCCTCAAAGATATTTTGCTTCTCATCCAAGAAGCGTCTTCAGCTGTGGCTGTCAACTCATAAAACATTTGGGAGTGTGGCTCGAGGCTCATGATTGAATTGGAGTAGCTGCCGGAATCCTGACACTGGCTGGATGGTGGGGAACGGAAGGATTTATATTCCTTGTAGTCAGCTGGTCATTTGCATCCTTGTTGAGGCCCCTTGGAGGTTTATCTGGGTCCTCGGGGATCACCCGAGTGGTGCAAACAGGTGTGAAGCCTTCTTGTGGATTGTATCGTGGAGGTGTGCTTTCTGCAGGATGTTTTCTGCCCCCTGTCCTTTCACGGTTGAACCCAGCTGCACAGGCTGTTGGGGATGAGTCTGTGATGTCAGCATCTCAAGCTGAAAACCCTGCAGAAAGCACAGCTCCACAGCACGATCCTTTCAGCTGTTCCAAGAAGACTCCACACCCATTTGCATGACTCGGGTGACCCTGAGGACACCGGTTTAAGCTTCCAAGTGGCCTCAACAACTCTCTCTGAAAGGATGCAAATGACCAGCTGTCTGCAAGGAAGAAACTTCTTGGACGAGAAGCAAAACATCTTCAAGGAAAAACGAGAAAGTCCAGTTGCCCCTTAAAAAAGCCCCTTTGGGACAACCACGACCTGGATGACTGAGAAGCTCCATAGACAGAGAAACATTTACGGCTACCATTACTTGGCAACGGCTGCAAGTGGCATCCTTGGAATCGGTTTCCAGAGGCAGGTTGGTATCTTCCCCCATTGATATTCAACCCATGGAAGAAAAGTTGCCCTCTGACGTTGTGGGAGCGCCATCCCTTGAGACTTGGACTGCCCTTTGCCAGAAATGGTGTAGGGTCTCCTGCTTGGGCAGGGGAGGGTTGGACTAGATGACCTACAAGGTCCCTTCCAACTCTGATGATCTGTTGTCTGTTTGGTGTGCAAACATTCCCAGCTGAGAACACTTGCCGGTCTTCATCGGTTGCTTGCTGAATGTGGATCTCTAGTTGGCGAATTGCCGTGAAGGCTTCAACCTTCTGTCAGAGAACAAGCAGGTGGATTCTGGACTCGGATAAACCAGGGTGGTTTAAGGACTCTTACCTTGAGCAGGTAAGGATGGGTTAGAAGACCTCCAAAGTCCCTTTCAGCCCTAGGAGCAATGGGTTCTCTGCCCAGTTGCTGCGTGGGTGTGGCCAGGATGAGTCAGCCTCCTGCACCATGATGGGGGGGGGATTCACCCTCCCCTGCTCCGGAGGCTCTGGGGACTCCGGGGAGGGGAAGGGAGGGCAGGTCAAGTCCAGCCAGGAGTGAAATTTGGGGGTTCTCTGAATTGCAAAGAATCTTAGGGGCTCTCCCGAACCCCCAGCAGCCCAACCCTGCTAGGTTGATTCTCTGAAACCCATTTTGAACTACAGTTTTTTTTGCCAAAAAATTGAAATTGGTCTTCCATCTTTCTTCTTCCTCTTTCCCTACTTTTACTATGATTTTTACTTTCTCCTCTCTGGACCACATGGTGGCATCCGAGGCCTTTAGTTCCCAAGCTCACATTCCTTTCACTCGGGGAGGGGAAGGGTTTCATGTGCATCATTTTTTGTGCATTACTTATTCTCCAATTCTTGGCCATCCCCGACAACGTTCTCCCTCCCTAGATAATTTATGCTAATGTAGAAATCTCCCTGCACGCCTCTTGACAGCCAACTAATTTGTTTTGCAAGAGAACTCTTTGGGATATTCCTTGGGACCCCCAGAGGTGAGGGGGGGAGGAAAACCAGGATTTCTACAAACAAACAACCAAGAGGGATTTTTTTTTTCCCATCCGAAAGTGACATCGGTGTGTGGATCTTTGTGTCCCAGGCTGCCCTCATCTGCAACATATTTTCTGCTGGCTGTTTGCCTCTTCCCACAGCCTTTCCTAAAATAAAGTGACGTATTTTATTCAAAGGCTGAAGAAGCCCAGTGATTCCTCACCTAGAAGAGTCCCTTTCTGCTCCCAAGATTTTCTCGAAATCCTGTGGCAAAGGGTGAAGATGCTTGGAGGAAGCAAGTTTTAGAACTGGAGGAACACCGAAGGTCTTATCAGCTTCTGCAAAATATATTTTTTTCTCTCTCTGTCCAGGAAATCAAGTGTAAGTTGCTGGACTTCCTACAACCAGCTCGCTAAAAGTTCATCGGGTTTGGAGATCTTGCATTCCTAAAAGATTAAAGGATCCATGAGCCTACTGGATACTCTCAAGTAGCTGAGATATATATATATATATATATTTTAACTGGATCGAGCCTCTGGGTTTGATCGTTGGGCCTTGCCCATTGTTGACATTCCAGACCTAGTTGTCTTTGAGGTCTATGGTTCTCTCTGCCAAAGCTTTCCTTCTCTTCCGTTGAACCCTCACCTGCGCTTAGAATTTATCACCAAGGAAGCAGACAGAGTGCCGAGTTCTCAGGGGAGTCAAAATGTTCAGCTGGATGAAAAAGAATGAGAAGAAGACCCCAGAGGTCATCCGTACGGTTACTGAAGGCTTGAAGGACCTCTACAAGAGGAAGCTCCTTCCCGTAGAAGAGTTTTATCGCTTCCACGATTTTCACTCGCCGGCTCTGGAAGATGCAGACTTTGACAACAAGCCCATGGTTTTGGTGGTGGGCCAGTACTCCACAGGCAAAACCACCTTCATCAAATACTTGCTGGAGCAAGATATTCCCGGGAGCCGAATTGGTCCTGAACCCACCACGGACTCCTTCATCGCTGTCATGCACGGCGAAACGGAGGGCATCATACCAGGCAATGCTCTGATTGTGGACCCCAAAAAGCCCTTCCGAAAACTCAACCCTTTTGGAAACACCTTTCTCAACCGGTGAGTAACCTTTCCCCCCCACCCAACAATTGTTACCTGTTCCTTTCCCATTGGCCTGATATTTTTCAAAGGTCTAGCTTTGAATGGAAGAGTACCCAAGGTTTTGAGCATCCATCAATCCAGAACAGGGCGTTGATTAATTTCAGTATGCCACGTGGCGCTGAACTTGGAAAATGTGTGTGTGTGTGTGTGTGTGTACCGACCACATATGGACAAATTGTACACCCGTAGAACTCTTCTGGTTACCGAGGTAGTATTTCTCTTTCCCTTCCTCCCTGCTTTTAATAAGTTAGATATGTTTGCCTCCACCACTCCAGAATAGAATAATAACACAGTTGGAAGGGACCTTGGAGGTCTTCTAGTCCAACCCCCTGATCAAGCAGGAGAGACTATTCCATTCCAGACAAATGGTTGTTCAATCTTTATTTTTTGAAGACCTCCAATAATGGAGCATCTACAACTTCTGGTTGATTGTCGTCACTGTCGGGAAATTCCTCCTTAATTCCAAGTTGTTTCTCTCCTGGATTCGTTTCCATCCATTGCTTCTTGTCCTCCCTTCAGATGCTTTGAAAAATAGCTTGACTCCCTCTTCTTTGAGGCAGCCCCTCAAATCCGGAGTCACTGCTATCATGTCACCCCTGAGCCTTCTTTTCTCTAGACTAGTTATCCCCAATTCCTGCAACCATTCTTCATATGTTTTGGCTCCTAATCCTCTTGGAGTGCAATGGATGGATCCATCCGTCTCTGCACTCTTTCTGGAGTCTCAACATCTTTTTAATAGTGAGATGACCAAAACTGGATGCAGTACACTTAAGTGTGGTCTTACCAAGGCCTTAAAAAGTGGTGCTTTGAAGCATCACACAACCACACTGTGAAATGGATGAAACCGGGAGACATTGACAGAGCCAAATTGAGCTTTCTGGCTGGGTGGGCTTAGGTCTCCATTCCGGTGCCACACCCTAAGTCAGCCTCCCTGACAGCAGCTGTTAAATGGGCTGAGTGGGAGCTGTTATCCCTGTAAAGCTAGAAGACATCAGAGTGGCAAATAGGGCGACAAGGTGGGCAGGTGACCGATGTGTTTTGGGGATCATAGGATTTGGAGTCCAACACATCTGAAACGCACCTTAGCACCTGAGGGCATGACAAGTGGGAAGGGGTGGAAGTTGGTCAGAGGGAGATCCAATCTGGACATAAAGAGGAATTTCCTGGAGGTGAGAATGATTCATCAGTAGAACTGCTGGCCTCCTGGAATTGTGGCTGCTCCATTGCTGGATATTTCCAGGAACAGACTGGACACCCATTTATCCAGGATGGTATAAAAACTCCTGCCCTGGGCAGGGGGGGGTCAGACTAAAAGGCCTCCAGCGCACTTTCCAGACCTTGGATTCCATGAATAGTGCCAGATTTGGAAAAGGCATTGAACCTAGATAATCTTTCTCTGGACAAAACATCTTCCAGGAAAAAAAAACACCACATTCATATGCCTTTTTCCCCCCCTAAAAGTAAAGCATCTTTGGGACCCCCAGAGAATGGAAACCTCTGTGATTTGACGCCTCGGTTTAGTTTTACAAGAGCTTCACTTTTAGCATATTTGTTTAGATAGGCTAGGCCATGCTTCTTCCTCTTCAACTCCACCCTTTGCCCCACTCCAAAAAATTTGGCAGCTGTTGCTGCCCTTCTTTCTGGCTTTAGCTCTTCCCCCACGAAAAAAGAGTATCAGCTGGGACTCCAGAATTGGATTTAGACCTAACAAAAGCACTGCAAGAGTTGAAATCTGAAGACTGGAGGAACATACACAGCGGACAGACAGATGTGGTAGAAGGTGAAAAAAAGATAAAAATCGGTAGCATCCTCTTGATGTACAATAGAATAGGGATAGGGATAGGATAGAATAGAATAGGATAGAATAGGATAGAATAGAATAGCAGAGTTGCAAGGGACCTTGGAGGTCTTCTAGTCCAACCCCCTGCTTAGGCAAGAAAGCCTACATCATTTCAGACAAATGGTTGTCCAAGCTCTTCTTAAAAACTTCCAGTGTTGGATCACCCACAACTTCTAGTGGCAAGTCATTCCACTGGTTCATTGTTCTAACTATCAAGAAATTTTTCCTTAGTTCTAAGTTGCTTCTCTCCTGGATTCATTTCCATCCGTTGCTTCTTGTCCTGCCCTGCTTTGGAGAATAGCTTGACTCCCCTCTTCTTTGGGGCAGCCCCTGAGATATGAGAAGACTGCTATCATGACTCCCCTAGTCCTTCTTTTCATTGGACTAGACATCCCCAGTTCCTGCAACCGTTCATCCTATGTTTTAGCCTCCAGTCCCATAATCCTCTGTTACTCTTCTCTGCCCTCCACATCTTTTTTACATCGTGATTTACTTGTAAATAGAATAGAATGGAATTCTTTATTGGCCAAGTGTGGTTGGACACACAAGGAATTTGTCTTGGTGCATAAGCTCTCAGTGTACATAAAAAGAAAAGATACATTTATCAAGAGTCAAGGATCATCGGTACAACACTTAATGATAGTCATAGGGTACGATAAGCAATCAAATCATACTAGGAAACAGTCAGTATAAATTGTAAGGATACAAGTGACAAAGTTACAGTCCTACAGTCACAAGTGGGAGGGGATGGGTGATAAGGAGTGAGGAGAAGATTAATAGTAATAGTAGTGCAGACTTTGTAAATAGTTGGACAGTGTTGAGGGAATTATCTGTTTAGCAGAGTGATGGCGTTCGGAGAAAAAACTCTCCTTGTGTCTAGTTGTTCTGGTGTGCAGGGCTCTGTAGCGTCATTTTGAGGGTAGCTTTTTGTCTTGTCCTCAGGTGCTTTGGAGACTAGCTTGACTCCCTCTTCTTTGTGGCAGCCCCTCAAATACTGGAAGGCTGCTCTCCTGTCTCCCCTGGTCCTTCTCTTCACTAGACTAGCCAGGCCCAGTTCCTGCAACCGTTCATCGTAGGTTTGAGCCTCCAGACCTTTGTTGCTCTTCTCTGACCTCTTTCTAGAGTCTCAACATCTTTCTTACATCGTGGCGACCAAAACTGAATGCAGTATTCCAAGTGTTTTCATAGCTTTCAATTTTTTTTAAAAAAAGATATTTTTGGCAGCGTACTTTGATATCTTCTCGCTGCCCCTGAAAAAATGAGAAAGAAAAATCAGAATTATTAGTCTGCTACTGCTGGGCTCAAGGAACTGCAGGCCCCACTGTTGAGACCGGAGGTCAGTGCCAAAATTCCTGGGAAGCTGCAGCCCCGCTAATAAAGAAAGAACAGCTGCTTGTGGGGCAACGGAGGAGGAGGAGAAGCAGGGTGGCTCTTTTCCAAAATGCAGAACTGAGATCCATCTCATCTGCCTGAGGTTGCACTGTCGAAGGGGAGGAAAGCAAAAACTGCCAGATGAAGCTGCAAAGGCAAAATCGGAGAGTAACTGAGTGGGAAGGGACCTTGGAGGTCTTCTAGCCCAACCCCTTGCTTAGGCAGGAAACCCTACACCACTTCAGACAAATGGTGATCCAACATCTTTTTAAAAACCTCCAGTGTTGGAGCATTCACAACTTCTGGTGGCAAGCAGTTCCGCTGATTCATTATTCTCACGGTCAGGAAGTTTCTTCTGAATTCCAGATTGTTTCTCTCCTTGCTTAGTTTCCATCCGTTGCTTCTTTGTCCTGCATTCAGGTGCTTTGACCCCCTCCTCTTCTTTGGGGAAACCCCTCAAAAGTACAGATGGTCCTCAGCTTACGACCACTATAGAGCCTTAAATTTCTGCTGCTACGTGAGACATTGGTCCAGTTAGGTTTTTTTGCCCCATTTTGAAGACCTTTCTTGCCTGATTTGATCTAACTTTATTAAGCCTCCTCCTCTTTTTATTCCAGCTTGGAAAATAACTCCATATGTGATTGTCATTATAATGATGTTTGCTGGTGTGTTTATCGCCTGCATACCCTGCCCCAATCTCAGGGGACTGTTGATGGTTTTAGAGCAGTACACAGATGACTAAAGCATTCACCCTCCCTTTAAAAATAGATTCCTTAAAAACAGATTTATTTATTCGTTGAGAGAGAATTGATATGGCCACCCAACTCACTCACATTCACTCACTCACTTCGAGCTGCTTACAACGATAAAAACCCCACTACACAAAGCAATACACCCTTCCCCACCATCCTGGCGACAACAGTTAGATCAAATATTTGATGGGGGGCTGGGGGGGTCCATCTCATGCTGGGGACCCCAGGCCCATTGGCAGAACCATCCCTTCAGGACTTTTGCAAAAGAAAGTGGGGGCCGATCTAAACCTTGGGGTGAAGGATGAAGTTTATTTATTTACTTATTTAGTATTTATTCATTTATTTAGTATTTATTTGTTTCTTTGTTGGTTTAATAAACGTGTTTCCCTGAAAATAAGACCAGGTCTGATATTAATTTTTTGCTGCAAAAAAACCGCATTAGGGCTTATTTGCTGGTCAGGTCTTATTTGGGGGGAAAATACGATTCCAAATCCATTCGTCTGGTTGACAATCTTAACGGGCTTATTTTCGGGGAAGGGCTTATTCTCAGGGAAACAGGATATCCAAATTGTATGCCACCCATCACATCAACGGTGACTCTAGAGCAGGGGGGGGGGGTCAACCTCAGATTTCATTGAGGGCCGCATCAGGGTTGAGTTTGATCTCAGGGGGCTGGGGTGGGCGTGGCTAGGGTGGCCATGGACAACTTGATGTCACTCATGTCGGAGGGGCGCCTGTGGTGGACTGAGTGCTCTGCCAGCAGGCCGCATCCACCTACACACCGGGCCTTGAGTTTGACACCCCCTGCTCTAGAGTCTAGGCGTCTTAGAAGCTTTGAATAAAACTGAACAAATGGAATTTGACTCCATGCTTTTCCTTCTCTATAGGTTTATGTGCGCTCACTTGCCCAACCAGGTGCTCGAAAGCATCAGCCTTATCGACACACCGGGAATCCTGTCAGGAGCTAAGCAGCGGGTGAGCCGAGGTAAGGTAGAAGGTGGTGGGAACCTGCCCAGGTTCCTCCTGTCCCGTTGGAGAACGTGCCTTTTCTTCACCCTTGAGATGTTGTGGTTCAAGGCCAGTTGTCAAGGTTCCAAGTAATCTGTCCCTGGAATAAAAATCCAAGGCTGTCCAGTTCAGGGCTGGGACATCTGTGGCCCTCGACGTGGTTTAGAATTGCAGCTCCTGTCGTTCCCAACTCTTGACGTGCTAAGTCATATTTGATTTAGACCAAGATTTGCCAAACTAAGTAAGGCAGAGTCCCTCCACAATGAGCCAGAAGCAGAATTACATCTGATTGTATTCATTTTCTGTATGTGTATATATCTATATCTATATATCTATCTCTATCTCTATCTCTATATCTACACACACACACAGTATATATCCCCTTCTTCTCCATAAATTCCCCTCCTTTCTAGCACTCCTTCTCCTCCTCCTTTTTCCCTTTCTCCTTTCTCCTCCTCCTTTCTCCTCCTCCTTCTCATTCTTCCCCTTTCCCTTTCTCCTTCCTCTTCCGCCTCCTCTCTCTTCTCCTTCTTCCTTTTCTCTTCTCCTTCTTCCTCCTCCTCTCTCTTCTCCTCCTCCTCCTCCTCCTTCTCCTTCTTCCCTTTCTCTTCCTCCTTCTCCTGCTCCTCCTCCTCCTCTTTAGCTTTGGAATGAGGAACCAGTAACCTTTTAGAACCTCAACTCACAGCAGTCTGCCCAATAGTGAGGGATGTTCAGAGCTGTAGTAAAGTTGTATCTGAATGGTCACTGGTTCTTGAACAAAATCCCTGGGCCTCCGAAGCTTGAGAACCCATTCATCCTGCAAATATGTTTGGCCTTCTCTCCTTCTGCACTAATTCACACATGTCTGGGAATGTGAATAGCCCACCTCAGAGCCTTGTTTCTCTGTGGAGTCCCTTTCTCTCCCTTGCACATTCTGTTCCTACTCAAAACAGCCTTTGCAGCAGCTGAATTCCCGCCTTTACTAAATATTTCCTTACCTGGTGTGATTTTTTTTTTTTTTTTTACCCATGGAATCGTTTTAATAATAACAGAATAACAGAAATGGAAGGGGCTTTGGAGGTCTTCTAGTCCATCCCCCTGCTCAAGCAGAGTAACAGAATAATAACTTCAAGTAGAGCGAACAAGTACGCCTATGTTCTAGCTGTGGCCATTTCAGGTTTTTAGCCTGCCAAGAGTTATGGGTAGGGTCATCCCGTTTTGGAAAAAAAAAAAGAATTAATGGAAACAAGCGAGAATAAGCTAAAAATGAAATGTTTACTTGTTTCAGCACGTCACGAGTAGCATGTTTGTTGCATTAACAAAATCCATTGGATGCAGTGATGGTTAAGTCTCTTTTTTTGCTCGCTCACTTTCTGTTTATGTTCTGCTTGGAGCAATATAGATTTGCCCAGGGAAGGAAACTAACTGCACATAAATCAGAGCTGAGTAAACATTCAGCCTAATCTTTACATCAGCTGCTGCTTCAATTGTCCAGTTCCTTGTTTGTTAACTTAAGCTTTCCAGGAGGAATATAAAACGACCCTTTTAAGAGAAATATAATACAGTGTTGTGACTGACTGTGTTGGGATGTTAAACTTGTTTTACACCAGTTGTACGCCAAGGAGCAAGCAGAATATTTAAAGGTACTAAGTGTCTCCTCGGTTTGTGAGTCACCCAACAGTTTTCTGAGAAAAGTCAGAAATGAATAGCAGATACAGATTTACAAGAGCAGTTAGGACAGAGGTCTAGTGTTGAAAGCACTAAGCTAGAAGCTAGGAGACAGTGAGTTCTAGTCCCGCCTTAGACATGGAAGCCAACTGGGTGACTTTGGGCCAATCACCAGGAAACTGGGAGTTCTAGGCCCACCTTAGACATGGAAGCCAACTGGGTGACTTTGGGCCAATCACCAGGAGATGGTGAGTTCTAGGCCCACCTTAGACATGGAAGCCAACTGGGTGACTTTGGCCAATCACCAGGAGATGGTGAGTTCTAGGCCCACCTTAGACATGGAAGCCAACTGGGTGACTTTGGGCCAATCACCAGGAGATGGTGAGTTCTAGGTCCACCTTAGACATGGAAGCCAACTGGGTGACTTTGGGCCAATCACCAGGAGATGGTGAGTTCTAGTCCCGCCTTAGACTTGAAAGTCAGCTGAGTGACTCTGGGCCAATCACCAGGAAACGATGAATTCTAGTCCCATCTTAGTCACAAGAGCTAGCTGTGCGACTTTGAGCCGATCTCTCTCCACCCAATGACCTCAAAGTTGTTGTGGGGGAAATAGGAGGAGGAAGGAGCGGTGTGTGTGTTCCCTGTTTTGGAATTATTTATAAAAATAATAAAGGCAGGAAATAAATAAAAATATAGGTAACAGAAGGAGGTTTATCAATAGACAGGGAAACTGCATAGAGGCTAGGGAGGGTACCAGGAAGGGCTGGTGAATTGAAGCAAAGGTAGAAGTTAGGATAACACAGTTGGAAGGGACCTTGGAGGTCTTCTAGTCCAACCCCCGCTTCTTAGGCAGGAAACCCTATCCCATTTCAGAGAAATGGTTGTCCAATCTCTTCTTAAAAACTTCCCGTGTTGGAGAATTCACAATTTCTGGAGGTAATTTCTCCTTAGTTTAGGGTTGCTTTTCTTCTTGCTTAATTTCCATCCGTTGTTTCTTGTCCTGCCTTCGGGTGCTTTGGAGCAGGGGTCTCCAACCTTGGCAACTTTAAGACTTGTGGACTTCAACTCCCAGAGTTCCTCAGCCAGCTTTGTTGTTGAGCCAAGATGCCATCTGCCTTCCCAAAACGGGCTGCATCCACTGGGAACCATAGCTTAACAAACCTAAAAGACCCAAAGATGATTTTGCTTCTCCTCCAAGAAGCTTCTCCAGCTCAGAAAAATAAAAATAAAAATAAAAAACCAGAAAGTCCATTAGTTGCCTCTTGAAAAAAAGCACCTTTGGGAGAACCATAACCTGGATGACTGGAGAACCTGTCTATAAATCCAAAAGACAGCCAGTTGGAACAAGCTGGTATATCTATTAGCGTTTCTTTGCATCCTCCTCCGGCCATCTAGCAGCTTCCTGAAGGCACAAGGATAAAGATGGAAGGCTGCCAAAGGACATGGTTTGTGGGAACAGGCTGTGGAAATGCACACGTTCCCCGGAGACAAGGCCAGCCTCAGGGCTGGGTGCTCCTCCCCAACTTCTCACGGCGTTTTTTCTTGTGCCCCGTCTGCAGCAAGCTAGCTTGGAAGAAAAAGTGGGGTGTGGTCCCATCACCTTCAAACACGACTATTTCCATGTCTGCCCTAATTAGAATTTCTCCCATTTCGAAGTAAATTTCTGGATCACTGACCACTTCACCGTTGTTGTTGCTTTTATTTTTCTGCTGCTCTAAGCAAATAACCAAAGGGGAGCACTTTGCACCCCTGAAATTCAAAAGAAGAAAACAGGTTATAAGCTGGCAGGGGTTGCAAAGGTCTTTCGACCAATCAATCAGAATAGAGTTGGAAGGGACCTTGGAGGTCTTGTAGTCCAACCCACTGCTCAGGCAGGAGACCTTATACCAGGGTTCGCCAACCTTATGGACCTCAGGGACCACCAAACTCATAATTTTAGATCCCAGGGACCACGAATCGGTTCTGTGGGCATGGCCTAATTTGTGGGTGTGGCTTGGTGGTCCTGTGACTGGCTGAGCATGGCTTGTATGTAAATATTGTAAATATTTATACAAATATTGATTTTTTTTTTATTTAAAAAGAGCAACTTTTACTCAAAATCAGGCAAAGCAGGCAGGCAGATTGAGTTGCTCACAGAATCACAGATTCATTCAGAGATCTACCATTCTGCAATCTGCTACCTGAGTCTGTCACATAAAATTTGCTTGCAAGCAAACCCATAAAATTTGCTAGCAAGTAAACTCATAAAATTAACTCACAATACACCATGTATGTAAATATTGATTTTTTTTTTCATTAAAAAAGAGCAACTTTTACCCAAAATCAGGCAAAGCAGGCAGGCAGATTGAGTTGCTCACAGAATCACAGATTCATTCAGAAATCTATCTATCTGCTATTGGCTAGCTCAGTCTGTCACATAAAATTTGCTTGCAAGCAAACTCACAAAATTAACTCACAACACACCATGCATGTAAATATTGAATTTTTTTTTATAAAAAAGAGCAACTTTTACCCAAAATCAGGCAAAGCAGGCAGATTGAGTTGCTCACAGAATCATTCAGTGATCTATCTATCTGCCAGCTCAGTCTCTCAAATTTGCTTGCCGTGAGTCTGCACTGAATTTGCTTCAGTCCTAAGGGAGGTTTGGCTGTGCTTAAAAGCAGAGCCGAAGATCTAAAGATTAGCTAGAAAGCAAGAAATCCAGCCATTTCCTGCTTCCTAGCTAATCTAAATCTTCCAGCACAGCAGAACAGATGATGGTCAGGGAAAATAGCAATTTAGCAGGCAAGTTTGCCGGGTAAGGAGTGAGGGGGCGGGGAGGGTTTCCGTGGGGCATGTGGGCAGCGCAGCCTTGTTTTTTCTGCACTGCCTGGAGTAATTGCTTTGTGGGGATGCTCTGGGGGTGAGATTTCTCTGCGGCCCACCCAAATTTTCTCATGGCCCACCAGTTGGTGACTGCTGCTTTATACCATTTCAGACAAATGGCTGTCCATTTCTCCTTAAAAACCTCCAGTGGTAGAGCATCTACAACTTCTGGAGGCACGTTGTTCCACTGGTTCATTGTTCTTACTCTTAGGAAGTTTCTCCATGGAATAGAATAATAGAACTGAATAGAATGATTAGAGTTAGAAGAGTTGGAAGGGACCTTGGAGGTCTTCTAGTCTAACCCCCTGCAAAGGCAGGAGACCCTATCCCATTTCCTTCACTCCAGGTTGCTCCTCTGCTTGGTTAGTTTCCATCCGATATTTCTTTTCTGTGAGGAGATTCCAGGGAAGAAGCTGTCCTGGACCACGAAGCCAACAGGTTCCGCCCTGCTTCCCCCATGCGGACAAAATGGGATATATTGACTTTCCCTCAGATGTTCACATTCCTCTACTCTCCCCTCCCCTTAGAACCCCGAGTTCCCTCTCTAAGAGGATGGGTTGGAGTGTTCCTCTCCGGCCTCTTCCCTCTCCTAGGAAGCCCCGTAGAGACGCTTATCTCCAGATTTCAGGCTAAAAGTATGCTGAGAATCTGGACGTGGCCCCACCCTGGGCTGCAGAGGCAGGGAAGGACTGCTCGCAGGTCAATTTTGGTCTTGTTTATTGTGAGCGCTTGCCAGGAATTTGCATCCTCATGGACGAGAGTTTCCCCTTGCTTTCTTGGCAAGAGGCACGTCCACTGTGGTATTCAAGAGCAGCAGCCTCCTCCATCAAGCAGGCCAGTGGTGCGTTGCCAATCTTTTTACCACCAGTTCGGTGGGCGTAGCTTGGTGGGCACGCTTTGTGTGCGTGCGTGTGCACGATTTGCATGCGCGCACACATCAAACGTGCCCTCTGCGGAGATGCAGAGGCTTTCCAACTCGCTTCCTGCAATCTTGTGACTCTCCCGGTCGCTTCAGCAGCTGCCTTGCGTGGCAATCGGATGTCCCGTGCAAAGCAGTTGCGCTTCAAAAGCAGGGGATAAAAGCGAGGCATGGGAGCCCCGAGCTTAGTATGGGGTGGGCCCAAGAGCAGCGCATGGCGCGAGTGCAGTGTATGACCTGCTGAGCTGCCCAGACAGCTGTGCAGCTCTGCATGCAAGTGCGCAGCGGTGGGAAAAGCCCTTTTTTCCTGCTTTTTGAACTGCAGCTGTGTCGCGCAGAGCAGGTGCGGTGGAAAAAGCAGGAAATAAAGGTCAGGTAAGGACCTGGGCAGGTGGGTGGGCCACAACAGCAGCAGACACAGAACCGGTTCTATGTCTGCTCTTCTTCAGAGCGACCGGTTCTACAGAGCCGGACAGAACTGGTAGAATCCCACCCCTGTACTGAGGGCTCCTGACCGGTGCATTATCATTTTTTTAAATTAAAATGCCATGCCCACCAAGCCACAGAGCCAGCAGTAAAAAAAAATTTGAATCCCACCACTATCTCCAATCTTGGCACCTTTAAGCCTTGTGGACTTCAACTCCCAGAATTCCTCAGCCGGCGAAGCTGGGAGTTGAAGTCCACAAGCCTTAAAGGTGCCAAGGTTGGAGACCCCTGCTCCATGGGAAAACGCAGGCCTGGTGCCCTGCCAACTCCGTGCCAGGAGAATGTCTCGTACGTGCCAAAAGCAGAGGAGGAAGAGGTTGTTCTCAGGGCAAGACGCCTGATGCATCGCTGCAAAGCTCGTAACTAGGAAACAAGTGTGGGCGAGGCATGGTCCCATGCTCAGGGCTTGACGAAATAAAACTAAATAAATAAATAAAGGGGTGTCCAGCCTCGCTCCCTGATATCTGATTCTGCACTTTTATTAACTTCCAAAAAAATATACACTTTTTTTTTAAAAAAAAAATTGGGCAGCAGCCCCACCAAAGGTGGTCAAATCAAGGGAATCAGGGAACTGGTTTGGTCTAAGTGGTAAAACATCAGGGTTAGAAGCCAGGAGGCTGTGAGTTCTAGTCCCACCTTAGGCATGAAAGTCAGTTGCATAATTGCAGGCCAATCACCAGGAGACGGTGAGTTCTAGTTCTGTGTTGGGCATGAAAGCCAGTTGGGCAAGTCACACACTCTCAGCCCAATCCAAGCTTACAGGTTTTGTTGTGAGAAAAATAGGAGGAAGGAGTATTTTGTACATTCGCCACCTGGAGTTACTTATGATAAAGAATGGGATAGCTTGTCCTGAATTTGACTTGGTAAAAATCTCTCTGTGTGTCTCGGTCTCTGTCTGTCTGTCTGTCTTCCTCTCTCTCTCTTCCTCTCTTCCTCTTTCTCTCTCTTGCACTCTTCCTCTCTCTCTCTGTGTCTCTCTGTGTCTGTCTCTGTCTCTGTCTGTCTCTGTCTCTCCCACTGTCTTTCTTCCTCTCGCTCTCTCTCTCTCTCCCTCCCTCTCCCTCTTCCTCTCTCTCTCTCTCTTTCTCTCTCTCTGTCTCTCTGTGTCTGTCTCTGTCTGTGTCTCTCTCTCTCTCTCTCCCTCTCCCTCTCTCTCTTCCACTCTTCCTCTCTCTCTCTCTGTCTCTCTGAGTCTGTCTCTGTCTCTCCCTCTGTCTCTTTCTTCCTCTCTCTCTCTCTTTTCCTCTCTCTCTCTCTCTCCCTCCCTCTCCATCTCTTCCTGTCTCTCTCTTGCACTCCCTCCCTCTCTCTGCCTCTGTCTCTCTCTTCCTCTCTCTCTGTCTCTCTGTGTCTGTCTCTGTCTCTCCCTCTGTCTCTTTCTTCCTCTCTCTCTCTCTTTTCCTCTCTCTCTCTCTCTCTCCCTCCCTCTCCATCTCTTCCTGTCTCTCTCTTGCACTCCCTCCCTCTCTCTGCCTCTGTCTCTCTCTTCCTCTCTCTGTCTCTCTGTGTCTGTCTCTGTCTGTGTGTGTCTCTCTCTCTCCCTCTCCCTCTCTCTCTTCCACTCTTCCTCTCTCTCTGTCTCTCTGTGTCTGTCTCTATCTCTCCCTCTGTCTCTTTCTTCCTCTCTCTCTCTCTTTTCCTCTCTCTCTCTCTCTCCCTCCCTCTCCATCTCTTCCTGTCTCTCTCTTGCACTCCCTCCCTCTCTCTGCCTCTGTCTCTCTCTTCCTCTCTCTGTCTCTCTGTGTCTGTCTCTGTCTGTGTGTGTCTTTCTCTCCCTCTCCCTCTTTATCTTCCACTCTTCCTCTCTCTCTGTCTCTCTGTGTCTGTGTCTCTCCCTCTGTCTCTTTCTTCCTCTCTCTCTCTCTTTTCCTCTCTCTCTCTCTCCCTCCCTCTCCATCTCTTCCTGTCTCTCTCTTGCACTCCCTCCCTCTCTCTGCCTCTGTCTCTCTCTTCCTCTCTCTATCTCTCTGTGTCTGTCTCTGTCTGTGTGTGTGTCTTTCTCTCCCTCTCCCTCTTTCTCTTCCACTCTTCCTCTCTCTCTGTCTCTCTGTGTCTGTGTCTGTCTCTCCCTCTGTCTCTTTCTTCCTCTCTCTCTCTCTTTTCCTCTCTCTCTCTCTCCTTCCCTCCCTCTCCATCTCTTCCTGTCTCTCTCTTGCACTCCCTCCCTCTCTCTTCCTCTGCCTCTCTCTTTCCTGTAACTGACTGGTATTTTTACTGTACGATTTCACTGAGCTGCACCCTCTGTGGTCTGTAGAACAGGATGAATCCCTCCCTCCTCACCTACCCACCTGTTCGTCCCCCACTATGGATTACAACGTTATTGTCTACCAAGGAAGCACAAAAGGCCTGCTGCAGGTTTGCCAGCCTGGGCCTGCCTGCCAATTGCCCTATTTATTGGCTCCTTCACCTGTACAGTTACAGACCCAGGCATGGCCTTCCTAAGAACAAGAACAAATCTCTTTTTACGAGTCGATACATGCCAGATCCACCTCTTGCCCGCCCATTTCCCTGAAGCCTTGCTGTCTGTCAAAGATATTTGGATCCTTGCATGCACAGAAAACCTCCCTGTACGCCTCAAAATGCCATCTGAGGACACGTTATCAGCATGTTAACAGCCGTATATTCAGCCCAAATTCAACAGGTAAAGCCTGAGAGATGCAGCGATGCTCCAGGTGGGATCCTTCCTTTTCTGTTAGGTTGTGCTCACCCATCCTTCGCTTCTGGGGACTTGCAGGTTGGTGTCCAAACAATTGTTGTATATATTTTGTTGTTGGCAAAGGACGGCCTCACTTTCCCCCCCACCTCCATTAAGTTTTCTATTTGCAAAGGAATTCATCACTGGGCATCTCTCCTAAATGAGGTGAGATCTGTTTCACCTTTTGTTCACGTCCATTAATCTTCTGTCTTTCCCAACCCTGTTCTGTTTATCACCTGAACGTTCCCTGCATCCTGGAACCTGACTTGCTTATCTTATTGGGCATCCAGTGTGTCCTTCCCAAATCAAACAGGAAATCTAGAATTTCAAAATAGTTCGATCAGTTGAGAGAACAGGCCCATACCGGGAAAAATAAACAGCACCCCAATAATGCTGCTTGATCAAGACAAATAAAATTACAATGCATTAGTCTAGTGGTGAAGGCACCTGGTTAGAAAGCAGAAGACAGGGAGTTCTAGTTCCACCTTAGGCATGGAAGCTGACTGGGTGACTTTGGGCCAAACACTAGGAGACTGGGAGTTCTAGTCCCCCCTTAGGCATAGAAACTGACTGGGTAACTTTGGGCCAATCACTAGGAGACTGGGAGTTCTAATCCCTCCTTAGGCATAGAAACTGACTGGGTAACTTTGGGCCAATCACTAGGAGACTGGGAGTTCTAGTCCCTCCTTAGGCATGGAAGCTGAATGGATAACTTTGGGCCAATCACCAGGAGACTGGGAGTTCTAGTCCCTCCTTAGGCATAGAAACTGACTGGGTAACTTTGGGCCAATCACTAGGAGACTGGGAGTTCTAGTCCCTCCTTAGGCATGGAAGCTGAATGGATAACTTTGGGCCAATCACCAGGAGACTGGGAGTTCTAGTCCCCCCTTAGGCATGGAAGCTGAATGGATAACTTTGGGCCAATCACTAGGAGACTGGGAGTTCTAATCCCTCCTTAGGCATAGAAACTGACTGGATAACTTTGGGCCAATCACTAGGAGACTGGGAGTTCTAGTCCCTCCTTAGGCATGGAAGCTGAATGGATAACTTTGAGCCAATCACTAGGAGACTGGGAGTTCTAGTCCCTTCTTAGGCATGGAAGCTGAATGGATAACTTTGGGCCAATCACTAGGAGACTGGGAGTTCTACTCCCTCCTTAGGCATAGAAACTGACTGGGTAACTTTGGGCCAATTACTAGGAGACTGGGAGTTCTAGTCCCTCCTTAGGCATGGAAGCTGAATGGATAACTTTGGGCCAATCACTAGGAGACTGGGAGATCTAGTCCCTCCTTAGGCATGGAAGCTGACTGGGTGACTTTGGGCCAATCACCAGGAGACTGGGAGTTCTAGTCCCTCCTTAGGCATAGAAACTGACTGGGTAACTTTGGGCCAATCACCAGGAGACTGGGAGTTCTATTCCCCCCTAAGGCATGGAAGCTGAATGGATAACTTTGGGCCAATCACCAGGAGACTGGGAGTTCTAGTCCCCCCTTAGGCATGGAAGCTGACTGGGTAATTTTGGGCCAATCACCAGGAGACTGGGAGTTCCAGTCCCCCCTTAGGCATGGAAGCTGAATGGATAACTTTGGGCCAATCACTAGGAGACTGGGAGTTCTAGTCCCCCCTTAGGCATGGAAGCTGACTGGGTGACTTTGGGCCAATCACCAGGAGACTGGGAGTTCTAGTCCCTCCTTAGGCATGGAAGCTGACTGGGTGACTTTGGGCCAATCACTAGGAGACTGGGAGTTCTAGTCCCCCCTTAGGCATGGAAGCTGACTGGGTGACTTTGGGCCAATCACCAGGAGACTGGGAGTTCCAGTCCCCCCTTAGGCATGGAAGCTGAATGGATAACTTTGGGCCAATCACTTGGAGACTGGGAGTTCTAGTCCCCCCTTAGGCATGGAAGCTGAATGGATAACTTTGGGCCAATCACTAGGAGACTGGGAGTTCTAGTCCCTCCTTAGGCATGGAAGCTGACTGGGTGACTTTGGGCCAATCACTAGGAGACTGTGAGTTCTAGTCCTTCTTTAGTCATGAAAGCCAGCTGGGTGACTTTGACCCAGTCATTCTTACACACACTAGTGACGTTGTGCACAAATTTCAACAGGGGAGACATTGAAGCACAAATGTCAGCCTTGCAGAAATCAAAAGAAATCTGTCTGGCTGAGCTCAGCCATTTCTTAATAGTTGGCTTTGTCGTTTTTTGTTTTAATTTAACCTCTGTCTTTTATAAACCAGCTGCGTCCTATTATAAACTTTTGTAACTGTTTTTAGTCAGTCCTAATGTGCTTGGCAAGTCTCTGTTGATAAATTTTTGCACAAAGTTATATACTGTTACGTACAATTACTGTGTGTCCTAGGTTTTTTTTTTTCATCCCTCAATATTTTTATCTTGTGGGAAGGGTCCAAACCTTCGTGGGTTTTTTCTTTCTTTAAGACTAAATATTTTTCCTTGGCCAGTTTCTGTCCCATCCATTTAGAAGCCTTAAAGGTGGCTGTCAACTTACAAGGGTTCATTTAGTGACCAAAGTTACAACAGCACTGAAAAAAAGCGAATTAGGACCCCTTTTTCACGCTTATGACATTGCAGCTCGTCGCGTGATCAAAATTCAAATGTTTGGCAACTGACTTGTATTTACGATGGTCACAGGGGTCATGCAGGGGTCCTGGGATCTCCTTTTGCGACCTGCTGACGAGGGAATTTTACAGGAAAGCCACAACTGCAGTGATTCACTTAGCAACGGTGGCAAAGAAGGTTGCAACATGGGCCAAAACTCAGTTAGCAAGTGTTTCACTCAGGAATGTTGTGCTCCTTTGTGGTCACAAGTCAAGGACGATCTGTATTTGCCCCTCCTCCTCTTCCCATTATACGAGTGAAGAAAAAGTAAAAACAAAAAACAAAAAAACCACATTTTCCAGCATGCAATTACTTTCCAACTATCCTTCCTTGGTTTCCCCCCCCCAGGCCAAATCTTCCTGCTTTGTGCAGCTTGGAACTGTTTGGAGTCCAAAAACTTTCTGCCCCCCAGAGGACTGGCATTGGGAGCGGGTCAGGGCCCCCCCCCGCAGTGTGAGCTCCTGGGGGGGGCTGGCCACAATGCGAATACCGCAGCCAAACCAGGTTTCCTTTGGAACCTTGCCATGGTGCAAGGAATGTTAAAACAATAAATACCCTCGCATTCTTGCCTACCTAGAGATTTGCGTAGGTAAAAAAAAGTCCTGCCATTTTTTAAAAGTCAAAAGGAAACGCCACGGCTGACGACAAAGCCTGAGTAGCTATGCTCTCTGTTTCCTGCAGTGGAGGCTCCTGAATCCAGAAATGTTGATTTGCTAAAAGAGCAGCTCCAGTTTTCCTTCTTGGAAACTCCGATTTTCATCCTTAGGCTCCCCTTTCCTCCCCTCGGAGTTCCAACAGCATGAGTCAGTTTGGATTTTATCTTTTGAGTCGTGAGGAGAGAACAACAACACACTGCACACACACACCCAGAGGTGCCAACCTCTCAATCAATCAATCAATCAATCAGAATAGAGCTGGAAGGGACCTTGGAGGTCCATTCTCTTCTTAAAAACCTCCAGTATTGGAACACCCACAATTTCTAGTGGCAAGCAGTTCCACTAGTTAATTGTCCTCACTATTAGGCAGTTTCTCCTGAATTCCAGGTTGCTTCTCTCCTTGATCCGTTTCCATCCGTTGCTTCTTGTCCTGTCCTCAGGGGCTTTGGAGAATAGCTTGACCCTTTCTTCTTTGGGGCAGTCCCTCAAACACTGGAATTACCTATTATCTAGTATACTATTATCATGTCCCCCGTAGTCCTGCTTTTCTCCAGACTAGCCAAACCCAAATCCTGCCACCGTTCCTCATACGTTTGAGTCTCCAGGCCTTTAATCATCCTAGTTGCTCTTCCCTGTGCTTTTTCCCAAAAGTCTCAACATCTATTTTGTAAACGTGGTGACCAAACCTGGTTGCAAAATATTCCAGATCTGGCCTTACGAAAGATGTATCAAGTTTAAAAAGACTTTATCAAAACGTATAAAGTCATCTTTTTTTTTTTTCCCTCCTTCATTCCAAGTTGCTTCTTTCCTTGATTAGTTTCCATCCATGTTTTTTTTTTTTTTTTGTCCTGCTTTCTTTGGTGCTTTGGAGAATAATTTGACCCCTTCTTCCTTGTGGCAGCCCCCTCAAACACTGGAAGACTGCTATCGTATCACCCCCGAGTCCTTTTTTTCTCTAGACTGGCCATACTCTTCTTCAAAACCTTCAGTGTTGGAACACCCACCATTTCTGGAACCAGCCCGTCCCACCAATCGATTGTCCCCCCGGCCCCTGTTAGGAAGTTTCCTGCTTCATTCCACAGATCTCAATCTTGCAAGAGGTTCTTCCAGCTGAAGCCAAACACATGCCAATGATTTACGGGACCTTTCTCGACCTCCGCTTCCCTTCCAGGCTCGAGAATCCTTTTGGTGGACTGAGATAAGGCTGCTGCCCGGCCACCCCCCTCCCCTTTCAGCCTCTTATTTAAATCTCCCATCTTTATGAGTTTTTCTTTAATCGGTCAGAACAATGAGGCCCTTGGCTCAAACTTTCCTCTGGAAGGAGTCGGCTTCCTTTTTTGGTGCTGTGAAGCTGCAGGCCCTCTGAACTTCGGCTGCCAAGAGGCAGGCAAGGCTGGTGGCTCGGCTCCAGCAATGGAGGGAGGGAAGGAGGCCAGTCCCACATCCATGGAAAAATGTGCTTCATGGGACAGGAAGGGGGTATCCATCCAGGTTGGTGCGAGGGGAAGGAACTGTACCAGAACACGTCTTGCTGGATGTTTCCTCCCCCTCCCCCCCCACACACACACTCTAAACAAAAGTTGGCTCTGGGTTTTTTAAAACAGACACTGAGGAACGTGTGTGTTGGCTCCATCAAGTTGAGCTGACATCTTGATTCCTCCTTTGCTCGCGGCTGGTTAACTCTTCAGGCTCACCTGAGTGGTACAAAGCAGGTGTGTGTGGAGCCCAGAGAGGGAAGGATATATGACAGGGGTCCCCAAACTTGGCAACTTTAAGACTTGTGGACTTCAATCTACACATACACAACAATGCGTTAACAGCACGGCATCAATATATCATATATTTTATATAGCATAGTATATTGACATTTTTTAAAAAAAACGTGGGGGAAAAAAAAGGACCTGTGGACTTCAGCTCCCAGAATCCCCCAGCCAGGCTGCTTTGATGAGGGGGGCTTCAACTAGAATTCCCCAGCCAGCCTGCTTTAAGAAGTGTGCACTTCAACTCCCAGAGTTCTCCAGCTAGCTTGAAGACCATCAACAATTCATTGCCCTCCTCCTCCTCTTCCTCTTCCTCCTCCTCCCCTCCCCAAACCTCTTTTCCTTCTAGACTGAAGATGTGCCCCAGTTGGGTAATAAAACATCTGCAAGAAAAAAACACCAAGCTCAGGGGACATCAAAGAGCCCACTGATGGCTATACCCTGGGCCAGATCAACAAGCTTTTTAGATCAGGGGTCTCCAACCTTGGACACTTTTAAGATCTTCATGGGCTTCAACTTCCAGAAAGCTGGCTGGAGAATTCTGGGAATTGAAGTCCCACAAGTCTTAAAGTTACCAAGTTTGGAGACGTCTGGTATATGACATCCCTTTATCTCCAATCCATCCCACAGTCCTTTCCCACACTTCCAAGAAGGGCCCCGCACACCCTTTTCTCTCTTTTTGTTTTTCATTTTTTTATTCGTCTTTTTTTCATCTTCTGACCACGCGCCCTGTTTGGGCTCCCAGGGAAATGCAGGAAGGCTTACTAGGCCCAAAAGCTGTGCGTGCATGCACTCACATTTTCTGCAAACCAGTGGTGGGATTATTTGAAACCTACCTGTCAACTCATAAAACATTCCTGTGCTTGTTTTAACAGTTGTCATTAAAAAAAAAAAAAGTGCTGCGGAGTGGGAGGAAATCTGGAAGAACAGTTTGGAAGCGAAAGTACATTCCAACTCTTCTCTTTAAAAGATTGCAACTAAACTACCAGAGTATCTGCCCGGGAATATATTTAATATATTAATAAATATATTTAATTGGAGAATGTGAACGATGACACCCAGCCCATGATTTATGACACACCCAGAGGGGAGGGGGGAAAACGGGGTCATGGGGGATTGTAAATGACGTAGGCCAGAGTTGGCTTCATACAGGGCAGGGCCAGTATGTCGCCTCTAAGGAATCCTCTGAAGTGTTTTGAAGTTTGGCTCGAGAATCATGATTTAATTAGGGCGATTGCCAGAATCCTGACACCGCCACTGCTTCTGAAGCCTAGTGCTCTACAGCAGAGGCCTCCACCCCTGCCCACTTTATGTCTTACGGACCTGGAATGGGAGGAATTCTGGGAGTTGAAGTCCACAAGTCTCAAAGTTGGCCAAGATGGGAGACCTCTCCAACAGAGCGCACAAGGCTTTGGGAGATGGGGAAAAAAGGGGGGGAGGGGATTAAAAAACGAGTTTGTGCTTTGAACGGGTGTAGGAAACGACCCTCTTATTCCGCAAGGCTCTTCTTTCCTCCACAGGCTACGACTTCCCGGCCGTGCTCCAGTGGTTTGCCGAGCGTGTGGACCTCATCATCCTGCTCTTTGACGCCCACAAGCTGGAGATCTCGGATGAGTTCTCCGAGGCCATCCGGGCCCTCAAGGGCAACGAGGACAAGATCCGGGTGGTCCTGAACAAGGCCGACATGGTGGAGACACAGCAGCTGATGCGGGTCTACGGCGCCCTGATGTGGTCGCTGGGCAAAGTTTTCAACACCCCCGAAGTGCTGCGTGTCTACATCGGGTCCTTCTGGTCGGAGCCCCTGATGATCTCTGACAACCGACGGCTCTTTGAGCTGGAGGAGCAGGACTTGTTCACGGACATCCAGAACCTGCCCCGGAATTCTGCCCTGAGGAAGCTCAATGACCTGGTCAAGAGAGCCCGATTGGTCAGGGTAAGTGGGCGAGAAGCAGAAAGGAGGAAGGGAAAAGGCAGGAAGAAATCGTTAATGGGACCACTGATTGAATCCATCATTTGTTAAGCGAATCACTGCAGTGGTTCCATGAATCAAAGGGATCTTTAAGCGAATCCAGCTTTGCTTGTTGGAAGCTGGCTGGCTCACGCACGGCAATCACATAAACCCAAGATTGCTGCAACCCTTGTTAAATCCGTGCTGGATGCCAAGCGCCTGAATTTTTGACCTTGAGGATGCTTGCCAGAACCGGTAAGTGTGAGGACCCAAGCCACTATTTTCAGGGCCGTTGTAACTTGAAACGGTCACTAAATGAACAGTTGTAAGTCGAGGGAGACCTCTACTCAGTTCTACCGAAACACGGAAAAAGGAAAAGGAAAAAAAAAATATCAGCCTTTGGCCCATTAAGGCTTCCATTGTAGTGATGAATATTCCACTGAATCTTTCTTGACCACGGGTGGAAGATTTGCATTCCAATGGAACCGGATGGGCAAAACGTGTCTTGGGCATTAAGGAAAATCTTTCCTTCAGCATGCAAAAAAAAAAAAAAGATGGAGAAAGACGAGGCCGTCCGTCACAGGGGCAGGAAGAAAACAAGGCAATTCGGTTAAGGAGATAAAAAGGAGGATAGCAGTAGCCCTTAAACTTATATATCGCTTCTCAATACTTTATAGCCATCTTTAAGCGGTTTGCAGAGTCAGCCTCTTGTCCCCAACAATCAGGGTCCTCATTTGACCCAACTGGGAAGGATGGAAGGCTGAGTCCAACTTGAGCGGGTCAGAATTGAACCCCTGGCAGTTGGCAGAGTTAGCTTGCAATGCAGAAATCTAACCACTGTGTACCATGAAGGGGAGGGAAGGAAGGAAGGAAGGAAGGAAGGAAGGAAGGAAGGAAGGAAGGAAGGAAGGAAGGAAGGAAGGAAGGAAGGAAGGAAGGAGAAAAGGAAGAGCAACAAGACTTATATACTGCTTTACAGCACTTTATAGCCCTCTCTAAGCGATTTACAGAGTCAGCCTCTTGTCCCCAATAATCCAGGTCATTTTATTGACCTTGGAAGGACGGAAGGCTGAGTCAACCTTGAGCTCTTTCAAGATCGAACTCCTGGCAGCGGGCAGTGGGTGACTCCTGCAATGCTGCATTCTAACCACGGCACCATCACGGCCAGTATAGCAATAGCACTTAGACTTATATACTGCTTTATAGTGCTTTACAGCCCGCTCTAAGCGGTTTACAGAGTCAGCACGTTGCCACCCCAACAATCTGGGTCCTCATTTTACCGGCCTGGGAAGGACAGAAGGCTGAGTCAACCTTTGAGCCTGGTGAGATTCGAACTTCCAAATTGCAGGCAGCCATCAGGCCGCACAAGTAGCCTGCAGTACTGCACTCTAACCACTGCACCGCAGCTAATACAAATAAATGTTCCTTGACTATGGAGAAAGTAAGTAGAGAGATGGTGCCACTGGAAATAGCCTGGCTCTTAATTAGAGATAAAGAGATAATTCAGATACTAGACTGTGCAGAAATGTATAGACTTATAATTGATGATCAAACAAAAAGAAGACATAGGATATCATCAAACATGGAACTTATTTTACCAGCTGTTGGGGGAAAAAGGGGTGGAGAGTAAGAAGGAAATCTGTATTGTTAAGCAAATTCAATACCCAGACAACACGATGTTTATCAAGCACTAAGAAACGTCATTAATAGAAAAGTGATAAAATTTATTTTAAAAAGGAAAAGGAAATAGCGGGGCTCTAAGCCATGGCCCGAAAGAGGCAATTGCCCTCAGACAAAGCTAGAAAAGAGATCTTGTCCTCGGAGAGAAGGTTAGGCTGCCAAAGTCCAGCATGTGTCTCTTGTGAAAGAATGGCAGGACGGATATTCTTTGGCGACAGAATTCTCTGGGCCAAAAGAGAAGGACAGAGGTTGCTTCATCACCCCTGGAAGAGCAAGGCAGTCAATGGACCAAGGGAACCCCAGTTCTAGCAGCCTTGCTCCTACCCCCAAAATAAGACCCTGTCTTATATTTTTTTTTGCCACCAAAAAAAAAACCACCACGTTATCGTTTTTTTCCCCCGGCCTCCTTTTTGCTGTCAGAGGCCTTCAGGAACTTCTTCTGTGGCCAACAAGGCTTTCCCGAAGGCCTCTGCAGCCAATAATAGAGCTCTGGATCGATCCAGAACTTCCTTATCAGCTACAGAGGCCTTCAGGAAAGCCTTGCCAGCCTTGCTGGCTGCCGAAAAAAATGGGCAGGTGTTGCAGTGTGCGAGGCCTGGCTACAACTGTACACAGGTAAGTAGTAGAGCAGCTCTACATCCTCCCATCCCCATCTTAGCTTAATTTTTACCCGGGCACACTGGAGTAGGCGGGATCTTTATTAGGGCTTATTTTGGGGGTAGGGCTTATCTTGGGCACCCATGTAAAAAAATCAAACTAGGCCTTCCTTTCAGGGTAGGTCGTATTTTGGGGGAAACAGGGTAGCAAGGATTCACGGGTGAAGGAAAAAGGGTTCATGCGAGGCCCAGAATCTCACTGTAATGGGACAGGGAAAGGAAAAAGGAGAGAGAGAAAAAGAGAGAGGGAAACAGACAGAGAAGGAGAGAGAGAGAGAGAACTTTTCAGGGTAATGGGAAGAAATAATGAGAATTGCTCGTCGGGGTGTGGCTGCAGAACTGGTTTTCAACCCATCCTGGTGACGGAATGTCTTTCCTTGCCCTTAATCCCCCACTGAGCTCGGAGAGATAAGGTAGGATCCCGTCAGGCACCAGGGAAATTAGGAGATCTGGGCAGGTCAACTGAGTATTAAGATTTATTGCAAGCTTAAGCTTTCTGCAAAAATCCAAACGACTAACAACCTGAGCAAATTGGCGGTCAGCAAGAGTTACAGGAATTCAAAGCGGGTTGGATTACTTAGAACTCTTGTGGGCACGAAGGAATTCGAGACCGATGACGTGTTTGATTCCCGAACCCCACTCTTCTTGGTGTCAGCCTGGTCCTATCCTACAGATTCCTTGCTGAATTTGTTTAACTCAAAGGAAGCCCTCTCTCACATAGTCCCTTCCAGGTGGCATGTCACGCTACAATTCCTGCCGTCTTCTCTTTTGCTGAGGTTGACATGGCACCTGAACTGTCATACAGGGGGGCAATCCCCATAGATAGAGAATAGAGAATGTCGTGCTTAGCAATAGCCACAGCACTTTAGACTTTAACTGCCATTCAGTGCTTTCCAGCCCTCTCAAAGCGGTTTACAGAGTCAGCCTCTTGACCCCAACACTCCTCCATTGACCAACCTGAGAAGGAGGGAAGGCTGAGTCAACCTTGAGCTGGTCAGGATAAAACTGCGGGTAGTGGGCAAAGTTAGACTGCAATTCTACACTCTAACCACTGTGCACCATGGAAGGGAGGGAAGGAGGGAGAGAAGGAGGAAGGAAAGAAGGAAGGAAGGAAGGAAGGAAGGAAGGAAGGAAGGAAGGAAGGAAGGAAGGGAGAAAAGGAAGAGCAATAAGCACTCAAGACTTATATACCACTTCACAGTGCTTTTTCAGCCCTCTCTAAGCGATTTACAACAATTTGGGTTCTCCTTTTACTGACCTTGGAAGGATGGAAGGCTGAGTCAACCTTGAGCCAGTCAGGACAGAACTGCTGGCAGTGGGCAGAGTTACACTGCAATACTATATTGCACCACCAGGGCTCCTTCCTTTAAATCTCTCCTCTCCCCGGACAAGGAGCCTCCCTCCTTCCCATTGGAGAAGGCTGTTGCTGGGATCCCAGCATTTATTGCTGCTTTTCCTGTTGTCCACAATGGCTACATCCCACAAAGGAAGTCTGCATTGTGCTGCAGAGTACAATTTGTTTATGGGTCCCTTTTCCTATTTCCCATACTCTCTCTTTCTCTCTCTCTCTCCCTTTCTCTCTTTCTTTCTCTCTCTTTCTTCTATCTATCTCTCACTCTCTCTTTCTTCTCTTCTCTGTCTTTCTTCTGTCACTCTCTTATCTCTCTCTTTTTCTTCTGTCTCGCTCTCTTCTCTCTCACACACTCTTCTCTCTCTTTTTCTTCTTTCTCTCTCATTATCTCCCTTTCTTTCTCTCTTTTTTGTTCTTCTCTCTCTATCTCTCTTCTCTTTCTTTTTCTTTCTTTCTCTCTTCTGTCTCTTACTCGCTCACTCTCTTCTCTGTCTCTTTCTTTCTTTTGTCTGTCTCTCTCACACACTCTCTTCTCTCTCTGTCTCCCTTTGGTTTCTCTCTCCTCTCTCTTTCTTTCTTCTCTCTCTTTCTTTTTCTTCTGTCTCTCCTTCCCTCTCTCTCCCTCCTGCTCTGGTTTTCCAATTAAGGGTTTCTAATGAGGTTGCACCTTCTGTAGCCCTGGTTAAAGGAATGGCTGTTCTGTGGTCATTCCTAGGGGAAAAAGCCAGGGAAGGAATAGGAAAAAATATATATATTACGCACAACGATTGGTCCTTAAGTTGCATCATTTCCTAGCTGTGACATCCATTGTTTTAGTCTCCACCAAGGGACCTATTTGTATCCTTTGACCAGCGAATTATGAATCGGAGCCAGCTCAGGAAAGATCATTTGGCCTGGATCTCCATGGCAGAATCATAGAAAGCTTTTCCAGAATGAGCCAGAGTCTTGCCTCCTTTAGCTTAGAACGATGTACATTGATTGATGGCTGATCATCAGGGTATCAACCTAATCTAGAGGTGCTTTTTTTTTTTTTTCCAAACTAGGCAATTTTAAGAGATGTGCATTTCAAATCAGGGAATCAGTGTTCATGTTGGTTGGGAAATTCTGGGAGTTGAAGTCCACCGACCTTAAAGTTGGATGCTGGCTGGAGAATTCTGGGAGTTGAAGGCCACCCGTCTTAAACTTGCATGATAACTGGGGGGTCCTAGGAATTGAAGTCCATCCATCTTAAACTTGCATGATAACTGGGGGCTCCTGGGAGTTGAAGCCCACCCGTCTTAAACTTGCATGATAACTGGGGGGTCCTGGGAATTGAAGTCCATCCATCTTAAACTTGCATGATAACTGGGGGCTCCTGGGAGTTGAAGCCCACCCGTCTTAAACTTGCATGATAACTGGGGGGTCCTGGGAATTGAAGTCCATCCATCTTAAACTTGCATGATAACTGGGGGCTCCTGGGAGTTGAAGCCCACCCGTCTTAAACTTGCATGATAACTGGGGGCTCCCGGGAGTTGAAGTCTACATCTATTAAAATTGTCAAACTTGAAAAACAGCGTAATAGACCTATCTCCCCCTGCCATTCTCCAGCTTTTAGTCTCTCTCTCTGTGTGAAAGAAAGGCTTGTTCCTAGCAAGTGAACCAAACTGAAAACGGTTCATCTCCGGATAGTTTTGTACTTCTTTCATAACAATGACAACATTCATCAACCATTTTGCCGGCCTGTTTAAAATCAGCCTCAGACTAATTGTGCTGAAAATGCAGGTGCTCAACTCAATTAAATGTTGTGTAACAGCAAACTAGAATAAAATGGACTGGATCCCATCCATTCCGCCATTCATTTAGAAAAGGGGCCGATCCAATTTTAATGCTCCTCGAGGTGTGAGAAGAGGACATTTTCACAGAAACCCATACCAAAGGATTGAGGATATTGGATAAAGAAATCTCCAGGTCACCCTGCTTGGTGTAACCTTGCATTTAACAGAAGAACAGAGTTGGAAGGGACCTTGGAGATCATCTAGTCCAACCCCCCGCTTGAGCAGGAAACCTTATACCATTTCAGACAAATGGCTGTCCAATGTCTTCTTCAAAACCTCCAATGATGAAGCACCCACAACTTCTGGAGGCAAACTATTCCACCAGTTGATTGTTCTTGCACTGTCAAGAAATGTCTCCTTACTTCTAAGTTACTTCTCTCCTGGATTGGTTTCCATCCGTTGCTTCTTGTCCTGTCCTCAGGGGCTTTGGAGAATAGCTTGACTCCCTCTTCTTTGGGAACAACCCCTGAGATATTGGAAGACTGCTATCATATCTCCCCTAATCCTTCTTTTAATTAAACCAGATATGTCCAATTCCTGCAATTGTTCTTCATATGTTTTAGCTTCCAATCTCCTAATCATCTTTGATATGACTTTGAATAGAATTAGAAAAAATTCTTTTATTGGCCAAGTGTGATTGGACACACAAGGAATTTGTCCTGGTGCAAATGCTCTCAGGGTACATAAAAGAAAAGATACATTCATCAAGGGTCAAGAATCACAAGGTACAACAGTTAATAATAGTCATAGGGTGTACAATAAGCAATCAAAGCATACTAGGAAACAGTCAATATAAATTGTAAGGATACAAGCGAAAAGTTACAGTCATACAGTCTCAAGTGGGAGGGGATGGGTGATAAGGAGTGATGAGAAGATGAATAGTAATGCTGACTTTGTAGATAGTTTGACAGAGTTGTGGGAATTAGTTGTTTATCAGAGTGATGGCATTGGGGAAAAAACTCCCCTTGTGTCTAGTTGTTCTGGTGTGCAGGGCTCTATAGCGTCGTTTTGAGGGAAGGAGTTGAAACAGTTTATGTCTGGGATGTGAGGGGCCTGTAAATATTTTCACAGCCCTCTTTTTGACTCGTGCAGTAGACAGGTCCTCAATGGAAGGCAGGTGGGTAGTAATTGTTTTTTCTGCAGTCCCAATTATCCTCTGAAGTCTGTCTGTCCTGTTGGGTTGCAGAACCAAACCAGACAGTTATAGAGGTGCAGAGGACAGACTCAATAATTCCTCTGTAGAACTGGATCAGCAGCAGCTATTTTTGCATTTAAAATAGAAGAATTCTTATTCATGCATCGCTCCCATTCCATCCATGACCCCTTCCTTTAAAAAAAAACAAAAAACTGGATCTTAAATGCAAAGATTCATCAAAGGACAATCTCGAAACAGTGGATTGGCTTTTCAGTGGGGTTGAAAAAATTGTAATTTAGGGCAGCCTGTCCTATATTATCTCTGGAAAGGACCAGCATTGTTCTTACTACTGTAATGATACCAAGCAAGCACACACTCCTTATTTCTGGGCCTATCATGAGGCCCAGGCAGCTGCCTCAGGCTGGAGTGCAAAACAAGAGGATTTGAAGAAATTGTCAATCCAGGCAGTCCTCGATTTACAACAGCTCATTTAATGGCTGTTTGATGTTACAACGGCCCTAAAAAAAGGGACTTATGACCATTTTTCAGACTTATGACTGTCAATTCATAAACTATTTCTCCGGTCTTTTTAGAGTTGCCAGCAGAAAGAGAGGGGGCAGCAGTTCAGCATCTTGCAAAAACGATAGCGCATTCCATAAATGTTTTCAAAGATAGTAACTGACATTTGTGCCTTGCAAAATTGAGAGCATGATTGATGACCCTTGGATTTGATTTAAATGGGGTTAAGTGCCGGAATCCTGACAATGACGCTCACGATCATGACATGTACATTCAGATGCTTGGTATCTGACTCACATTTATGACGATTGCAGTATTCCGGAGTGATGAGATTCCCCTTTTGCGATGAGCAGAGTCTATGGGGCAAAGCAGATTTATTTAACAATTATTTATTTAAAATTATTTATTTAACTGAACAACCGCAGTGATTTGCTGAGCAAGGGTGGGGAGAAAAGTTGTAAAATGTCTCACTTAACAATGAAAATTTGGGGCTCCATTGGGGTCATAAGTTGAGGACAACCTGTAGACTTTTCACAGTCAAAATGTTAAAACTTTCCCCTGTCTTTTTTTTTTCTTAAATTAATGGATGGATGATTCTATTTATTTATTATAGGAAGACTTAACTTTTCCTGTCACCTCAAAGGATTAGCAATTGCAATAGGCCTTAGATAGCACTTCACAGTGTTTTTACAGCCCTCTCTAAACTCGGATGGAAGGCTGAGTCAACCTTGAGCCTGGTGGGATTCGAACTGCCAAATTGCAGGCAGTCAGCAGGCAGCTGAATTTAGCCTGCATGCAGTACTACACTCTAACCACTGCGCCACTGTGTGAAAACTAGTCCCAAGTCAGATAGATAGATGAGAGACAGAGAGACAGAGAGATGATAGATAGATATGAGAGAGAGAGACCGACAGACAGACAAAGACAGAGAGAGACAGAAAGAGAGAGAGGCGGGGGGTGCAGGCAGGCAGAGATAATGTGGTTGGATTGATGGAAGGATAAAATGATAGATACTGTAGATCAGGGGTCTTCAAACTTGGCAAGTTTTAAGATTTCTGGACTTCAACTCCCAGAATTCCTCCTCCAGTCATGTCAGCTCAGGAATTCTGGGAGTTGAAGTCCAGAAGTCTTAAAACTTGCCAAGTTTGAAGAGCCTTGCTGTAGATAATAGGTAGGCAGATGAGAGAGATGATGGCTAGATAGATGTAGATAGATAATGGGGATGGATGGATGAAAGAGGATAGCCAGCAATAGCTCTTAGACTTGTATACCGCTTCACAGTGCTTTACAGCCCTGTCTAAGCAGTTCACAGAGTCAGCACATTGCCCCCAACCATCTGGGTCCTCCTTTGACCCACTTCAGACAGATGGAAGGCTGAGTTCAACCTTGAGCCTGGTGGGATTCAAACTGCCAAATTGCAGGCAGCCGGCAGTCAGAAGAGGTAGCCTGCAGTACCGCACTCTAACCACTGCGCCACCGTCGCTCAGGGGACGGATGGATTGGTATTTGTCAAGGCTCTTCAAGAAAAGCTTCCTCTTCTTTTGATGTATTTATCTGTGATGGCCAAACAGCTTCTTTCTCCTACAATTGCTTTCCCTCTCAGGTCCATTCCCACATCATCAGCCACCTCAAGAGGGAGATGCCATCCGTCTTTGGCAAGGACAACAAGAAGAAACAGCTGATCAACAAGCTGCCTGTCATCTTTGCCAAGATCCAGCTGGAGCATCACATTTCGCCTGGCGACTTCCCCGACTGTGATAAAATGCAGGTGATGACAAGAGTCCTCGGATGAACAACCAACGAACCAAGTTGGAAGGGACCTTTGGAGGTCCTCTCTCCAGTCCAACCGCTTTAACTTACCTCACTGGGCATGCACGTGCCTCACCGCTGATTTTCAGCAGGTCTGAGGCCCTTTTTGTCCTCCCAAAAGTTTGAGGAAGGCTTCTGCATGCTTTGCGGGCTGAAAAATTAGCCTGTTTCGTCACTTCCTGTTTTTCCGGAAATACCGGAAATGATGAAACGGGCCTAGTTTTCGTCCTACAAAGCCTGCAGAAGCCTTCCTCAAGTCTTTGGGAGGCCGAAAAAGGCCTCAAACCAGCCAAAAATCAGCTGTGAGGCACTGTGCAGGTAAGGGGGTGAGGTGGGGGTTACACATGCATGCGTAGGGGGTGTGGAGGGGGCACATTGCCTTTTGGGTGCTGGTACGCAAGCACAAACGTGTAAGTGCATGCACAATTTTTGGCACAGGAGCCCAAAAAGGTTAGCCACCACTGGCCTATATCCATTTGGGGCAAATGGCTGTCCAGTCTCTTCTTAAAACCTTCCAGAGATGGAGCACCCACAGTGTCTGCAGGCGTGTCATTCCACTGATTCATTGATCAGGGATTGTAGAACAACAGAGTTGGAAGGGATTTTGGAGGTCTTCGAAATAGATACTCCTTTGGTCTTTTTAGTTGCCAGCAGAAAGCGGGTGGGAGAAAACTGCATTCCTTAAGTGCCTCAGATAATCACCCTGGCAGCCAAAAGTGCAGGCTAACTCTGCCAATTGCTAGGCGTTCAATTCTGACTGGCTCAAGGCTGACTCAGCTTTCCGTCCTTCCAAGGTGGGTAAAATGAAGACCCAAATTGTTGGGGGCAAGAGGCTAACTCTGTAAACCATTTAGAGAGGGCTGTAAAAACACTAAGAAACAGTATATAAGTCTTAAGTGCTGTTGCTATTGCAATGGATGGATGGAGGGAAGGAGGGATAGATAGATAGATAGATAGATAGATAGATAGATAGATAGATAGATAGATAGATAGATAGATAGATAGATAGACAGAAAGACAGCGCAATGATGGTGGTTAGAATGCAGCATTGCAGGCTAACTTTGCCAACTGCCAGCAGTTTGATCCTCACTGATTCCAGGTTGACTCGGCCTATCCATCCTTCCAAAGTGGTTAAAATGAGGACCCAGATTGTTGGGGCAATAGGCTTTACTGTAAACCGCGTAGATGGGGCAGTAAAGGCACTGAGAAGCAATATATAAGTTAAGCGCTATTGCTATTGCGATGGAGGGAGGGAAGGAGGGTTATCGCTATGCGATTGCTATCCTGAGTTTCACACGGCTGAAGCTTTCATCTATCTTCTTCCCGGGTTTCTTTCTAGGAGATGCTGATGGTCCACGACTTCACCAAGTTCCACGGGCTGAAGCCCCGCATGGTGGAGGCCCTGGATGAGTTGCTGACCCTCGACATCGCCAAGCTGATGCCCCTCTTGCGCCAGGAGGAAGTGGAAGTCCCTGAGCAGATCGTCCAGGGAGGAGCCTTCGATGGCACCCGCAATGGGCCCTTCATCGAGGGGGCCACCGAAGGCGCCTACGAGGGCATGGATGAGGACGAGTGGGTCGTGACCAAGGACAAGCCCAAGTACGACGAGATCTTCTACAACCTCTCCCCAATGGATGGCAAGCTAAGCGGCACCAAGGCCAAGACCTGGATGGTCACCACCAAACTGCCCAACTCGGTTCTCGGCAAGATCTGGAAGTTGAGCGACGTCGACCGGGATGGCATGTTGGATGACGAGGAGTTCGCTCTGGCCAGCCACCTCATCGAGGTCAAACTTGAAGGCCACGGCTTGCCCTCTGATCTGCCCCGCCATCTTGTTCCCCCTTCCAAGCGTCGGCAGAAGGGCTCGGCTGAGTAAACCGCTTCCTGAATTAGCTACCCACCCACCCACCCCCATCCTTCCTAACCACCAGGCTTGAACTACTCCAGGAGGTGCTGGGCCTTCTCCAATTTTCCTTCCAGGCTTGATTTCCTGATGAAGGCCTCGCCTAGCGGCCGAGCACAGCATAGGAAACCTGCTTTCTGCTCTTCTCTTCAAGCGAGGCTTCCGGCTCAAACTTCTCCATCCCTTCTGGGGTTTTTTTAAGCGACTCCTGTCCACCTCAAAAAAAGGCCTCATTTCCTCATCCAGAATTAAACCAGTTGAACCCATAATGTCAACGATCTATAGTATCTACAGCGTTAGACTTCTCACAAGGGTCTTTCTTCCCAGAAACCAAACTCAACTTCATTGGCTTCCTAAACCAGCTAAAAACACTACTTCCTCCACGCCTAGTTCCAACTGTTCCTTTAGGCCAAAGTCTAGCCCACCTCAGACCCATCTTAAGGTTTTACTTCTCTTCATAGTCCATGGCCAGATCTGCTATCAACCTATGCTTCAGATGGACTGAACCTTCTAGCTTTCTTTATCTTTGGTCTCCCTAGAAATGGTCAACATCTTTCCATCTTTGCACCTTTTGTCTACACCCCCCTTTGCTGATTGAAGGAAGGAAGGAAGGAAGGAAGGAAGGAAGGAAGGAAGGAAGGAAGGAAGGAAGGAAGGAAGGAAGGAAGGAAGGACAGACAAAGGGGGGAGCAGAAATAGGTGACTGGAAGCAGTCCATCAAAACCCCAAACAACGTTGACCCCAAAAACCATGGTTGAAGGTGGATCTGAAATGATCATAGATGAGTCCTCAAAATGTTTCCCTTTAGAACCAGAGGGATAGCAGAGATGGAATGAGATCCTTCTGGCTTAAAGCAGGGATGTTCCATACTCTTCTCCTCTCTCTTTCTTCTGGGATGGAGTTGGCAGAAGAGACTTAATCATAGAAGACCTTTCTCAAAGCAAGAACAGGCGGTGAGAAGACTACCACCAGAGGACACCATGGAGATTGAGGCCCAGAACGAGGCCCACTGTTAGAGAAATTCATACATCGGGTCTGTGGAGGTTTCCTCTTTCGAACTTGTACCACGAAAGTGGTTTCTTTCCCAACCCCTAAAAATTAATTAATTAATTAGGGCGATCGTTGGAATCCTGACAGCTGCTGTCTATCCAGCATTCACAGGATGGGACAATAAGAGTCTTATTCTGGAGATCAAGGGATCTTTCCTAATTTTTCACACACACACCTTGGGAAGCGGCTAAGGAGAAAACAATGGAAACCAGGAGAATCCATCACAGTTGCAGTGATGAAGTGCATTACTGTGGTGGAGTCGATAGAAGGAAGGCCCCCCCGCTTTAAAAAAAAAAAGAGAAAGAAAAGCAAGAGGAAGGAAGAGGAAGGAAGCCGGGCAGAAAGTAAACCAGAACCTTTGTTAGAAGGAAAAGCAGGAAGGGCTTTCGTTTCCCTGGAATTTGGTCCCGGGATCTCCCATCCAGTGAGAAAGCCATCATGCGAAGTCTGAACTTCACTTGCAGGATACGTCAAGCCAGCAGAGAGATTCCTGACATTTCTCAGCCTTGGCTGGAGGCCAATATTTAAGGATAGGGACACCGCAAGCCCTCCGTGCCATAAGAGAACAGCTGCCTCTCAACTACATCTAGAACTAAATGCAAATAACGTGCAGACATATATTTATATTTTAATGCCATAGCCATGGGAAGCTTGAGTGGTGCGGTGGTCTAAAGATGGCCTCACAGTCAGGAGGCCGTGAGTTCGATCCTAGGGAGAAGCAAATATTTCTCTCTCTCTCTCTCTCTCTCTGGGCACAATGAGAATATGTCCACTGGGGGGGGAAAAAACTCCGCATCGACAACAGGAAAGGCATTCGGCCAGTAAACACTCAGCTCCATTGAACTGCCCAGACGCCACCCCGCTGCAAGGGATTACGGAGCCGTTATAAAAGAAGATGAGGGTAGCAACGGGAAGCTTGAACAGCCCAAAACTGCACAGCCCAAAACCAGAACCTTTTGCTGCCTTTTCATCCATCCTCTTGATCTCACATCAAGCTGGACTTTCCAACCAAAGGTCATCGTGGCTTTTAAACATTCATAGCCCAAAGCAGGGCATCCGGTTTTGCAAGAACGATGCCATTCTCACTCATCCCAAAAATAAAAAAAAAAAGCAGAAATCTCTTCTGGAGGACCATGGGTGGTCTGGAAAGGAGCTATCCTTTGGTGCTTGACCCAATTGGAGAGCTCCATTTGGTGTTGAGGATAACTCTCTCCATCTTGACCTCCTGCAACCTCTGCAGAACCTTTTTTTGTGTGTGTGTGAGGGGGGAGACAACCTGGGAGAAGGTGAATATGTCACCCTGAGTGCTACCAAGTTGCTTCTTCAGTTCTGGATGAAGGCTGTCCCAAATTAGGACCTCTAGATTAATAGTGGCTTCACTCAAAGGACATCACTTGCCGAAATGTGTCCCGCGGTAGAAAAACACCACAAAACCTGGAGAGCTGCGGAGCAAAGTAACAAGCCAATGTGTTTTTGGTCTCTTTGGTGGCCACACCATGCGATTTCTTGAAGCACCGTGCATTATTTTTTTGGGAGGAATCCCATCTAGGCATCCTATATCAAGTGGTGTAGACAGAAGAACCTGGATGAGAAGAGCGTGGATGGATGAGCTTTCAACATTAGACTCTTGAGGGGGGGCAGAAACATGGGATTTTTAACGGCCACTGGCTTTAGACTCACTTCTGGTATGGATCGAGGATTTAAATATTGTTTGCGGGCCTTTTAAAATCATCCGTTGAACCATTGGGTGTACAATTAACCTATTTAGAATTAGGACTGAATAGAGAGAAATATTACCCAACACAAGGTTTCTATTTAAAAAAAAAAAAGGCTAAGGACAAAAAAAAAAAATCCATATATAACTAGAGGCTAAAGGATGTTGGAACCAGATTTAGAGGAATATCAATGAAGATTTCAGTTCAAAATGCTAAGCCCAAATCTTTTAAGCATCCAGATTTTTTCTGATGTATATTTGTATGCATTTTCTTCACTTTGCATAGCTTTTTTGCTAGTCTAATCAAGGGGGGGGGGGGGCTTTAAAAAAGTAAAAAGCCACATTGGAAGTAAAAAGATTTAAGAACCTTTCCAACCGTTTCTCTCCCACATTGAGGTCTAGCCACTTGCTTTAAGAGAAGTGAAAATAAAGGTGCAACTTGCAAGCTTAATATTAACAGTGCATATCAAGCCCCCATTAGCTTTATTAAGCAAATTAGCAGAACAAGGTTTAATTCAGCTTCCAGCTGCCGTGATGACGAGGCAGGGTCCAAACCTCTTTTTATTCCATCTATATTTGTTTTGTTTTGTTTAAAACTTCTTTTTTTCCCTGTAGTTAAAATCCCACATTTGACCTGCTACCTTTTCAACGTTCACCCCTCAATTTTTATCATAATTATTGCTACAGCAAAAATGACATGCGTATTATTATTACTATTATTATTTTGTTTTACCTGTAACACATTTTTATTTTAATCCAGCGATCTCGCTCGGATGTTGTCCTCAGGATGACTAGAGGCTGTTTGGGGAAAATTTGGGGACGTTTCTTCCGTGAGCGGAACTGAAAAAACAAAAAACAAAACCAAGGAATAAAATCAAAACCTGGGTGGGAGATCCAGGTGGAGGCATATCTTGATTTTTTTAATTTTATTTTATTCCTGTTAAGTTCCCTTAAATCTGCTGCACAATCCTGGTGCCCATCTGATAAGCAGGGATGGTTATCTCTATTTTCTGCACTGCCAGGGACAATTCAGCCTCTTGAAGCCAAGACACCCCACCTCCAAGGACAACGATGCAAATTTAAAACATAAAGTACAGGCAGTCCTTGACTTAAAACAGTTCATTTAGTGACCATTCAAAGTTACAATGGCACTAAAAAATGGGGCTTTGGGGCAACTCCAGGATCACGTGAATAAAATCCAGGTGCTTGGCAACGGGCTCGTATTTACGACAGTACTAGCATCTCCGGGTTACGCCGTTCCCCCTTTTGTGTCCTCCTGACCAGCCATGGGGAAGCCGGATTCACTTAACAACCGGGTTACTCACTAAGTGCAGTGATTCGCTTAATGACTAAGGCAAGACAAGCCATAAAAACGGGACAAAAAAACCTCACTGTGCAGATGATCTCACTTAACAACGGACATTTCGAGCTCCGTTGTGGTCATCCTTATGCTGAGGATGGCCTGTGATCCTCCACATACAACCAGAATTGGGAGCAGAATTTCCACGGCTGAGCAAAGCGGTCGTTGAGTAAGCTGTGCCTGATTTTACCACTTTTCCCCACAGTTATTATGCAGTCATTAAGTGAATCTGAGTCCGTTAAATGAATCTGGCTCCCCCCCGCCATTGATTGTGCTGGTTGGAATCCAGCAGGGAAGGTCACCAACAGCCTGGAACGCTACAACGATCCTACATACTGGTTGCCAAGCCCCCAAAGTTTCATCATGTGTCCGTGGAGATGCTACAACGGTCGTAAGCGCGAGGAGCGATCCTAAGTCACTTTTTTTCCGGGCTGTTGTAACTTCCAATGGTCTCTCGACAGACGTTATAAGTTGAGGTCCACCTGTTTTCTTTTGGGGGGACTAAGGATGCTGAGCTTATTGATCAGAAAGGTCAGCAATTCAGCGGTTCGAACCCTCAGCGCCGCATCATGGAGCGAGCTCCCGTTCCTTGTCCCAGCAGCTTCTGCCAACCAAGCGGGTAAAAAAGTGCAAGTAGAAAAACAGGGACCCACTTTGGTGGGAAGGGAACAGTGTTCCGTGCACCTTCGGAGGTGTTTAGTCCTGCCGGTCACATGACCACGGAGACGTCTCCGGACAGCTCTGGCTCTTTGGCTTTGTAACGGAGATGAGCACTGCTCCCTAGAGCCAGAAACAACGAGCACGTAGGTGCGAGGGGAACCTTTACCTTGTTAGCTTGGCTGGGTCCTTCTGCTCCCACCAAAAGCCCAGGTTTCCTGTTCTACACCTGTAGAACACACCTTTCTCCCTTCTAAAGAAGCGGAGGTGAGATCCACACACCCCTTCACTCACTGGGATGCTAAGGAAGAAGAGGGCAGTTCCCGTCCAGGTGCCGAGGCGGCTTCACTCCGTTGCTATGGGGCAGGAATGGGGATAGTCCAAATACCTGGCTTAACCACCTTGGGCTGAGAGCCCGAATGCAATCAAGGCCTCATGTGCGGTTCCCATGACACAGCTCTGCTATTGTAACAATCCTTCCGTTGGAATAAATATCGTATTTACCCATCTGAATCATGCCTGGCTGTTCGCTGTGTTTTGCTTTGCACAGATAATGCGTGGCAGTCTTAACAAACAGAAGGGACTTCGAAGGTCTTCCAGTCCAACCCTTTTCTCGAGCAGGAGATCCGATACCATTTCAGGCAAATGGCAGTCCAGGCTCTTCTTCAAAACCTTCCCGTGTTGGATTATCCACAACTTCTGGTGGCAAGCTGCTCCACAGGTAGATTGTTCTCCTTGTTAGGAAAACAGGTTTCTTGGGGGTGGGGTGGGGGGAAGGCTGGGGCATTCTGGGAATTGAAGTCCACGTGTCTTAAAACTGACGAGGTTGAGAAATCCTGGCCTAAAAGTTACCCGCTGCCCACAGATCTCAGCAAAGGCCGTAGAAAGTGGCACCTAAGCCATCCTTGCATCACACACATACAACATGCCAGGTGTATGTCTGTGGCGACTCTCCGTCCTGCAGGTCAATGGATGTCCCAAAGAGGCCTTTTTTCTTCTCAAGAGGCAACTGGATTTTCATGGGTTTTCTTTGAAGACGTTTCGCTTCTCATCCAAGAAGCTTCTTCAACTCAGAGTGAAGAATTCCATTCCCCACCCTCCAGTCTGAGCTGAAGAAGCTTCTTGGATGAGAAGCAAAACGTCTTCAAAGAATAAAACCCATGAAAATCCAGTTGCTTCTTGGGAAAAGAAAAAAGAAAAAAAGGCACCTTGAGGACACTCCAGGCAGAGGTGGGATTCACCAGGTTCTGACCGGTTCTCAAGAACCAGTAAGTGGACATTTTGAGTAGTACGGAGAACTGGCAAATCCCACCTCTGACTGGCTCCACCCCCATCTATTCTCCACCTCCTGAGTCCCAGCTGATTGGCTGGGTCTCCTTTAGTTGCCCTGCACAGGAGAATGGAGCTGGAAAGCAGGTTAGTGGGGTGGGGAGGGAAGGGGGATTTTGCAGTATCCTTCCCCTGCCACGTCTGCCAAGCCAAGCCATGCTCACAGAACCGGTAGTAAAACATTTTGAATCCCACCACTGATTCCAGGTGTAGCTGAAAAACAACACATCACCACCTAGGGCCCTAAATTACCAACCAGTTGGGTTTTGGGGTGTGTGTGTGAAAACGTGCCTTTTCTAGAGCCCCCAATTTCCTCCTGACTGTAACTCAGGGGTGGCATTCAAAAATGTCAGCAACTGCCTGGTGGCTGGGTGGGCATAGCCTAGTCGGCCTCCTGCACCATGGCAGGGGGAGGGGGTGCATTTTTGCCTTCCCTGGGCTCCGGAGGCTTTCCTCTAGCCTCCGGGAGAGCAAAAACGGTCTCTGCCCCAGGCTCTGGAGGTTGGAAACAAGCCCATTTCTGCACTTCTGGAACTTCCGGGAGGCCCAGAGCCTCCAAGCACACCCCGCACTTACATGGCATCCAAAACGGTCCGTGTGGGGACTCCTGGGAGGGGAGGGGCCAGCCAGTCCTTGCAACTACCAATTTGGCCAACCAGAAGTAAAATTAGCATCCGGTTCACCTGAACTGGTCCGAACCGGCAGAATCCCACTCCTGTCCTAACCCTAACCCAGAGGTCTTCAAACTTGGCAACTGTAAGACTTTGTGGACTTCAATTCCCAGAATGCCTCCTGACCTCCAGTCACGTTAGCTCAGGGATTCTGGGAGTTGAAGTCCACAAGTCTTAAAGTTGCCAAGTTTGAGGACCCCTGCCCTAACCTCAGAGATTCCCCCTCTCCTTTACCAAAGGTGGCTCTAGCAATGAGATGGCTAGTCTAAACTAGGGCTGACCTATGTGGCCTTCAAGAACCCAGACGGCCACTAGATGGCAGCACAGACCACGCTCCACCAGGGGAGGCCAATGTAGACCCCTGGAACATCACAACTGGGACCTTTGTAGCTGGTTTTTCGTCAAATTCTACGGACTGGGGAGGGACCTTGGAGGTCTTCTAGTCCAACCCCATGCCTGAGACTTCATACAGGTAGTCCTCGATTTACAACCAAGCCCAAATTTCCATTGCTTAAGTGAAACATTTGTTCAGTGAGTTTTGCCCCCGTTTTACAGCTTTACTTCCCACGGTGGGTTAAGTGTATCATGGCCGTTATAAAGTTAGCAACATGGTGGTTAAGTGATTCTGGCTTCCCCACGGACGCTCCTTGCAAGAAGAAGCAATGGAGACCAGGCAACCGTTGTAAACACAAACCAAGGGTTTGAATTCTGATTACGTGGCCACAAAACCGCAAGAGTCGTCAGTGCAACCAACGGTATTTAAGTCTCTCTTTTTTTTCAGTGACAGTTTAACTTTGACCGGTCACTAAATGTAGAGAAAAGTCAAGTCCTACACTTAGGCAAGAAAAACCAAACGTACAGACATATAGACTGGGTGAAACCAGATTTCTTCATAGCAGGAACTGGGAGAGGGATCTTGGAGACTTAGTGGACAACCAGCTAAATGGGAGCCAGCTGTGTGCAGCAGCAGCCGCCCAAAAAGCCAATGCAATCCTAAGTTGCATTAACAGAGAGATACAATCAAGATCAAGTGAGATACTAACACCACTCTATAAAGCCTTAATAAGACCACACCTAGAGTACTGCATCCAATTTTGGTCACCACACTATTAAAAAAGATATGGAGAAAAAGTGAAGAGAAGAGCAAGTAGAATGATCAGGGGACTGGAGACTAAAACATACAACGAACGGTTGCAGGAACTGGGCCTGGCTAGTCTAGGGAAGAGAAGGACCAGGGGAGACAGGAGAGCATCTTCCAATATTTGAGGGGCTACCACAGAGCGGAGGAAGGGGTCAAGCTATTTTCCAAAGCACCTGAAGGCCAGAAAAGGAATAATAGATGGAAACTGAACAAGGAGAGATTCAACCTGGAAATAAGGAGAAACTCTTCTGACAGTGAGAACAATCAATCCATGGAACAGAAGTTGCCCTCGGAAGTTGCGGGAGCTTCATCCCTGGAGGCTTTCAAGAAGAGACTGGACTGCCATCTGTCAGAAATGGTGTAGGGTCTCCCGCTTGGGCAGGGGGTTGGACTAGATGACTATAAGGTCCCTTCCAACTCCAATTATCTGATCTGATCTAAATGATCTGTTGTAAATCGAGGGCTACCTCTACTGTACTATTTCCCTTCGGAGGGGTTGCAGGACGAATGTTGGATTGCAAAGGTTGGATTGACATTGGAAGGGTGCAGCTCGGAACCCCAGCCTCTGAGTCAGCAGGGCCTTGAGCTGGTGACAGCCTCTCTCAGGCTGGCCAAAGGAAAATAAAATAAAATTTGCATTCTTTTTCTCTTCGTCAGGAAAAAAAGGCGTTCCCTGGCTCCAATCATGGGCATGGGGGCAAAACACGGCCTCCCCTCTCCCCCTCCGTTGGCCTGGAAAAAGGAGGTGGAGTGGGTAGAGCAACGCTTAGACTTTTTCCTCCTTCCAGTTCCTGCAAATGCCTTTGGGCCATATTATTTTTGGTACAGCCCAGAAACATGATTTTCAGCTGATTTCAAGGCCTGGCCTTGGCAGGGTTTGGACTATTCATGATCTGAAATGCAAAGAGAAACCCTCCAAAATTCCGGCATTTTAAAAAGCTGCAGCAGCCTTGAAAATGTATCAGCGAGAAACCAAAGAGCTTTTCCAAATGCACCAGCCTAACTCAGCCGTATTTCTACCAATCATTTGCAGTTTGAATTCCTTCCACGCTGCCTTTCAAATTCTTCAATTTTCTGGCAAAGTTCCTCTAACCAGTTGCAAGCAATTGATATGTATTCACCATTGGTAAATAGAAGAAACGTCCAGGGACATTTTGAACTAAGACTAGAGACTTTTTCTATTAGATACAATAACAGGAAAACATGGTAAGGAAACAGGATAGCTAAGGCTACATTTATTAACAGTGGCAAGAATTAACTTACACACAAAATTGGAAAAAAGGATAGTAGGCCACTAGAGGAAAATGTGATAAAGAAGATATTAGAATTGTGCCGAGATGGATAAGCTGACCAAAGAGACAAAAGAGAAGAGAAGAAACGGATTATTACTTGATGTGGAATGCATTGTATGATTGGCTTTATAATATAGAAATGAATAGAGAATAGGACAATACGACAAAAGGTAAATGTTGTAGTGCAGTGATAGGCAAACCTTTTCGTTGTGGTGGCCTGCCCACCTGCGCATGCGCGTACAATACCCCGCCTCGTTCCCTTACCTGCACTGCGCATGCGTGCCCTTCCCAGCTGGTTTTCAGCCCATTTGAGGCCTTTTTCACCTTCCTGGAGGCTCAAGGAAAGCCTCTGCAGCCTTGGGAGGTCGAAAAACGGGCCTACTGGAAGTTCCCGATTTTAGGCCTCTGGAAGGCCTCTGGAGCCCAGGGAAGGCCAAGCCTTGGGAGGCTGAAAACGGGCCCATTTCGGCATTTCCGGTATTTCCAGAAGGCCCATTTTTCGGCCTCCTGAGGCTGTAAAAGGTTCCCTTGAGCCTTTGGGAAGGTGAAAAAGGCCTCAAATGGGCCAAAAATCAGCTGTGAGGCGCATGCATGCGCAGTGCAGGCTAGTTTCACTGGGACTCATGTGCCCACAGAACATGAGTGCCTCGGGGGGGGGGGGTGTTTTTGCTGTTCCTTCCTGGTGAGACTGAAAGGCCCAAATGCACATTTGGGATTAGGAACAGAACCAGAATGTGCCAGCCCCTGTCCTGCAGCTCTGCATGGAGCGGAAGATGCATGGAGCGGAAGATGGGAAAAACATAAAGGGAAACATCCAGGGCTTTCCTGTTCCCTGCTGTCTTGTGTATGTTGGACAATATGAAACTGCACAATATGAAACGGTTGCCCATAACCTGGCTCTGGTGTCTCTCCCAACTGCATGCCTAACCCACCTTCCCCGCCTTTTCAGGCCCCCTCCAGCTGCCCCCAATTTCAATTCCCACATCAGTCTATCCCTCCAAGTATCGGAGGAAGAGAGAGCTGCAGTGGACCAAATCCTCTGCTTTTCCTTAAAAGTTTGTTGGGAACTAACCCCCAGCTTTTCGGGCCTATAAAAAACCATCTATGTGGGGCTTTTTCCCTTTTTGGGGGGGGCCTGTGCCGAGATGACTTTTGACTTAACCAAGTGGGACCAACTGACTCATAGGAAACACCGCCCCTCCCCTCCCAGTCCTGCTTTGAAAACAGGGGCGGCTGAGCCCAGAGCTAGAAAAACAGACAAATATTTTCCCAGCCACACCCAGCTCCCCCCCCCCACTCCACCCACTGCAGCTCCAGAGCCCTGGGATCAGCCTGCCCCCTAGTGGCTGCACACAGAATTAATGCACACGGGGTGGGAGCGGGGTATTCTGGGCATCCAAATGTCCAGAGCGAGCAGCACAGCCATATATGTCCTTGGGGGGCTTTTAATATTCCAGCTTTCTGTGTCAAGGATAAGATTCGGAAAGTCTCTCCCATCCCATTCCATCCCACATTCCATTCTATTCTTCATGCCAATACTTTATTCTATTCTATCCTACCCTGTTCCCTTTCTTATTCTATTTCTATTCTATTCTATTTCCTAATCTATTCTATTTCTATTCCATTCTACTCTTCATTCCAATACTTTATTCTATTCCCTTTCTTATTCTACTTTTATTTCTATTCTATTCTTCTATGCTATTTCCTATTCTATCCTATCCTATTCCCTTTCTTATTCTATTTCTATTCTATTTCCTAATCTATTCTGTTTCTATTCTACTCTTCATTCCAATACTTTATTCTATTCTATTCCCTGTCTTATTCTATGTCTATTTCCTATTCTTTTCTATTTCTTATTCTTCTATTCTCCTACTCTATTCTATTATTCTATTCTATTCTTCTATTTCCTATTCTATTTCTATTATTCTATTCTATTTCCTATTCTATTTCATTCTATTTCTATTCTATTCTACTCTTCATTCCAATACTTTATTCCATTATATTCCCTTTCTTATTCTACTTCTATTTCTATTCTATTCTTCTGTTCTATTCCCTTTCTTATTCTATTCTATTCTATTCTATTCTATTCTATTCTATAGTTCCCCTTTGTGCTTTAATGAGGGGGGGATCGTCCACTTCTTCCACGCAAATGGTGCCACTCTCCGCCGGAAGCCGCCTTCCCCTTCCTGTTCCGTGAGGGCGGCGCTCTTTCCCCTCCTCTTCCGGTTCTCTCATTCTCCTCTCTCTTTTCTCGTGGCGCAAGATGGCGGCGCCGGGCGCTTCTCCTCAGGCGGCCGCATCTTCCTCCTCCTCCTCCTTCCTGGGCTTTAGCGCCAACTCACGTGACCCCAGCCAGCTCCCCTCGCGGCGGGTGGGCGGCCGGGGCGCCCGGAACCGCAAGAAGGGCTGGAAGCGCTGGCGGGGCCCCGAGGCCAAGCTGGGCCGGGACCTCGGGGACTGGTTGGAGGAGCGGGTCTCGGAGCTGCGGCACTTGGGGTGAGGCGCGGCGAGGCGGAGGGAAGGGGGGATGCATAGGAGAAATAGAGCCTCCAGGTTCGGAGGCAGTGTACCCCTCAGAGCCAGCATAGGGAGAGAAGCCTCGAGGCTGTGCTTCTGCGCATGCGCGGGCACCGTGGAAGGGGGGCGAACAGTTGTGTGGAATTACAGGTAGTCTTCTATTTACGACCACCATGGAGCTCTTTCCTCCCCATCTTTCCTATTAAGGGAGTTTTGCCTCACTTTACGACCTTTCTCACCACTGTTGTTAAGCGGATTGCTGCAGAGGTTATGTTGGCTTGTGCAGTTGTTAAGTGAATCCGACTTCCCCATCGGCTTAGCTTTGTAAGGTCACGTGACCCCCGTGCTACAACTGTCATAAGTACAAGTTGGTGGCCAAGCATCCGAATTTTGACCCTTGGGGATGCAGCAAGGGTTATGAAGCCCCCCACCCACCCAGTGTTAAGAATTGGGGAGGAGAAGACTGGCTGCTTCCCATTATTGAGAACCCAGGAATATAGTAGCTCTTGAGGAAGGGCCATGAACTATATTTCTATATGTATAATTTCTGTCTCAGATAGGTAGGTAGGTAGGTAGATAGACAGAAAAGGAAAGAAACGAAGAAAGAAAAAGAAAAAAATATAGAATTATAGTTCATGGTCTTTCATCAAGATTATATTTTTCGCACCAGCACGAAGCCAAAAGCACCAGCCTGAAGATGACGAGTGGGACCTCATCGAAACGTTGCCAAGATACTCTCAATCTTGCACAGAAAAAGACCCGAACACACCAAGACCTGCACATATATATGTGTGTGTGTGTGTGATATATATATCAATACAGAAGCCTGATGATGGCAGATGAGATTCTGCCGAAATGTTGCTACAACTTTAAAAGCACAACTACAATGACGTGGGAAAATACCCAAACAAAGCTGAATACCATAGATATAGATATGCAGGTCTTGGCTTGTTCGGGTCTTTTGTATCAATAGCAGTTAGACTTACATACTGCTTCACATTGCTTTACAGCCCTCTGTAAGCGGTTTCCAGAGTCAGCACATTGCCCCCATCAATCTGGCTCCTCATTTTACCCACCTTGGAAGGGCAGAAAGCTGAGTCACCCTTGAGCCTGGTGGGGTTTGAACTGCCACATTGTAGGCAGCTGGCTGCAGAAGTAGCTTGCAATACTGCACTCCAACCACTGCACCACAGAGGCTCCATGTATATATATATATGTGTGTGTATGTGTGTGTTTCTCTTCAGAGGACCAGTGTCGGAAAAGCCAGATGAAAGCCTCTTCTTTGTAGATACCAGCCACGAACAACAAGGTGAGAGGTTGCAACACAGTGATGATGACGATGTTATCCATTCAGTTGCGCCTGACTCTTGGCGATTCTATGGGCCACGTCTCTCCACATCTCCCAATCTTGCACTACTACTATGAATTGTTCTATTGCGGGGGAGTCAAATTCGATTTCATTCAGGGCCACATCAGGATTGTGTTTTACCTGGGGGGCATGGCCAACTTGACATGTTGGGGGCACCTGCGGTGGTCCGAGTGCTCTATTAGGGAAAACAGGCTCCTAAGCTCCGTTTTCGGCTGCAAAGGCCTCCAGCGAAAACGGAGCTCGGGAGAGTCACGTGGGCTGATCCTTCGCTGTTTCCAGGGCAGCCCTGCAGGTGAGATCTAAGCACCCCTTTGGCCAGATTTGGCGCAAGGGCCTTGAGTTTAACATCTGTGTTCCATTGAATCTGGCTGGGGTCAGGTTTGATGGTGTTCAGCCACCCTGTTTCCTGGTGGCCTGGTTTCCTTTTACCTCTAACTCTTCCAAACATAATTGCTTTCTCCAGGAAATTCCCCTGCATACTCAAAATAAGTGAGGTGCAGTTTTGTGATTTTGCATTACAGTGACATGTCTGGTGTTATGCGTTCCAGTACTTGTTAGTCATCTTTGCTGTCCAAGGAATATGCAGGAGCCTTTTCCAGGCACCACAACTCAAATAAGTCAATTTGCCTTGCTGTCTTGCTTTTGTAAAGTCCAACAAAGTCCCTTTTGGGACTCGAGTACCTAAAAAATGGGAACGTAGAACCAAATTGAGGGGAAAAGTCAGTTAGACTTGAGAGTAAGACTAGTAATCATTTCAGTGGTTTGCAGTATTCCCGTAATCTCTTTCTTTCAGATCATCAGTGATTCATTCCGATCGCTTTTGCTCAGTGGTGTTTTCTTGTTCTTCCCTGAGCTGGCACCTTGGAAGTAAAGATTTGCAGGCTTTTTTTTATTCCATTTCTATAGCTGCTCATCTCGATCAGTGACTTTGGGCAACTTATAATTCCAAAAGACACTACAATTGAAACGTTACAACACATTAAAACAGTTAAAATCACGTTTTTAACAATGATAACGATCTTTTTAATGAAAGCATAATAAAGGGAATTGGCTACAGTTCTCTTGCAGCTTGGCTTTAGTGCCACTGGCCAATCGAGTTTTTGACCAGGCATTTTGGACACAGAGCACAAGAAAGGAAAGAGACCTAATCAGGTGGTTTCACTGCTAGAGTCCCAAGTCCTCACCTTGGCTGTTAACTACCCCTGGTGTGATTGGCACGCCTGGGTTCATTTCCTGCCTTGGTTCTTGTTCCAGGTCAGAAAGAGCAAGCAGCCAAAGAGAAACCTCTGAAGATTGACTTGATCCTACAGCCAGATTCCAAGGTCCCTCCGCCCAAAGAGTGAGTTTTGTCTCTGTCTTTTGTTGAGATGTGTGTGGGGAAGCCAGCATCTTCGTTCCTTTTCAGGATCTCTTTCTGTCATTTTTGGAGCAAGGATAAGGCAGAGGAATGGGTCTTATTTTAATTAATTGGTATGTCTCTTCTTGTGGCTTTAGTAGTCCAGGGCAGTTGAAAAAGTGAAAAACTGAAGTAAACGACCAAATCCCTTTTGTTTTTTTTCATTTTGAAAAATATTCAGATTCCATTTCTGAGTTTTTGCTATGTTCGAAAATTGCCATCATTCTTCCCCTCTCCCTTGTGGGCTGCCCTGATCCCAGAATTTCTCCCATATCACTCTTCATGGAATACTTTTTGATTGTCCGGTGTCATCTTTGAAGTGCTATCCTTTTATAGATAGTCCTTGACTTATTACCACAGTTGAGCCCAAAATTTATGTTGCTAAGTGAGACAGCTGACTTTTGCTCCATTTTACGATCTTTCTTGCCTCAGCTTTTAAGTGAATCACTGCAGTGGATTAAATTAGTCACCCAGTTGTTAAGTGAAACTCCCCTTTGACTGTGCTTATCAGAAGGTCGTAAAAGGGGATCCTGGGACACTGCAACCATCATAAATATGAGCCAATTGCCACCTGAATTTTGATCATGTGACTATGGGGAATGCTGGAAAATGCGGGAAATGGTCGTGAGTCGCTTTTTTCAGTGCCATGGTAACTTCAAACGATCACTAAATGAATTGTTGTAAGTCAAGGACTAGCAGAGCTGCTTCCAAAAATTTGAGATTCTTCTGGAAATTGTATCCAAAGAAATGGTCCCATTGTTGCCATCTTCTTCAAATGGAAAATGTCCCAATGAATGTTCAAATAGAGGATGGTCTAAGTTTGCCCTTTGGCAGGCAGAGAAAGGATTTTGAGCTAGCCCCATGAAACCACTTCAGTTTATTACCTGCGATTTATGGCTTAGTGTTAGATGTGAATTACGCCATTTTAACTTGTTTTGAACCAAGCTGTCCGACCTAAAACCTGCTTCCTTCCTCCTCAGCATCCTTTCTTATCAGGTCCCCAATGGCCGGAAGTTGAAGCGGAAACAGCGACTCTGGGAGAAGCTGGCAGAAAAGGGATTGGTGCCCCGAAAAGAACGGCTCCTTCAGCAGAGGTTACAAAACCCTCCCAACGCCAACACAGCCGGAGCAGACAGCGGGACGGATCCCTCTAGGGAGTTCTATGACATTTGGGCAGATTCAAGTAAGCCTTTGTATATTCAGCTGATAGCCATAGACCCAATAAGACCTTAAGTTGGTTGAAATTGAGAGTGAAATGAAAAAGATTTCTGACTGGCCCAAAGTCTCTAGAACTCCCAGGCTCCTAGTGATTGGCCCAAAGTCACCCAGTTGGCTTTCTTGCCTGAAATGGGACTAGAATTCCCAGGCTCCTAGTGATTGGCCCAAAGTCACCCAGTTGGCTTTCTTGCCTGAAATGGGACTAGAACTCCCAGGCTCCTAGTGATTGGCCCAAAGTCACCCAGTTGGCTTTCTTGCCTCAAATGGGACTAGAACTCCCAGTCTCCTAGTGATTGGCCCAAAGTCACCCAGTCGGCTTTCTTGCCTGAAATGGGACTAGAACTCCTAGTGATTGGCCCAAAGTCACCCAGTTGGCTTTCTTGCCTGAAATGGGACTAGAACTCCCAGTCTCCTAGTGATTGGCCCAAAGTCACCCAGTCGGCTTTCTTGCCTGAAATGGGACTAGAACTCCTAGTGATTGGCCCAAAGTCACCCAGTCGGCTTTCTTGTCTGAAATGGGACTAGAACTCCTAGTGATTGGCCCAAAGCCACCCAGTTGGCTTTCTTGCCTGAAATGGGACTAGAACTCCCAGTCTCCCAGTGATTGGCCCAAAGTCACCCAGTCAGCTTTCTTGCCTGAAATGGGACTAGAACTCCTAGTGATTGGCCCAAAGTCACCCAGTTGGCTTTCTTGCCTGAAATGGGACTAGAACTCCTAGTGATTGGCCCAAAGTGACCCAGTCAGCTTTCTTGTCTGAAATGGGACTAGAACTCCTAGTGATTGGCCCAAAGTCACCCAGTCGGCTTTCTTGCCTGAAATGGGACTAGAACTCCCAGTCTCCCAGTGATTGGCCCAAAGTCACCCAGTCAGCTTTCTTGCCTGAAATGGGACTAGAACTCCTAGTGATTGGCCCAAAGTCACCCAGTTGGCTTTCTTGCCTGAAATGGGACTAGAACTCCTAGTGATTGGCCCAAAGTGACCCAGTCAGCTTTCTTGCCTGAAATGGGACTAGAACTCCTAGTGATTGGCCCAAAGTCACCCAGTTGGCTTTCTTGCCTGAAATGGGACTAGAACTCCCAGGCTCCTAGTGATTGGCCCAAAGTCACCCAGTTGGCTTTCTTGCCTCAAATGGGACTAGAACTCCCAGTCTCCTAGTGATTGGCCCAAAGTCACCCAGTCGGCTTTCTTGCCTGAAATGGGACTAGAACTCCTAGTGATTGGCCCAAAGTCACCCAGTTGGCTTTCTTGCCTGAAATGGGACTAGAACTCCCAGTCTCCTAGTGATTGGCCCAAAGTCACCCAGTCGGCTTTCTTGCCTGAAATGGGACTAGAACTCCTAGTGATTGGCCCAAAGTCACCCAGTCGGCTTTCTTGTCTGAAATGGGACTAGAACTCCTAGTGATTGGCCCAAAGCCACCCAGTTGGCTTTCTTGCCTGAAATGGGACTAGAATTCCCAGGCTCCTAGTGATTGGCCCAAAGTCACCCAGTCGGCTTTCTTGCCTGAAATGGGACTAGAACTCCCAGTCTCCCAGTGATTGGCCCAAAGTCACCCAGTCAGCTTTCTTGCCTGAAATGGGACTAGAACTCCTAGTGATTGGCCCAAAGTCACCCAGTTGGCTTTCTTGCCTGAAATGGGACTAGAACTCCTAGTGATTGGCCCAAAGTGACCCAGTCAGCTTTCTTGCCTGAAATGGGACTAGAACTCCTAGTGATTGGCCCAAAGTCACCCAGTTGGCTTTCTTGCCTGAAATGGGACTAGAACTCCCAGGCTCCTAGTGATTGGCCCAAAGTCACCCAGTTGGCTTTCTTGCCTGAAATGGGACTAGAATTCCCAGGCTCCTAGTGATTGGCCCAAAGTCACCCAGTTGGCTTTCTTGCCTGAAATGGGACTAGAACTCCCAGTCTCCCAGTGATTGGCCCAAAGTCACCCAGTCAGCTTTCTTGCCTGAAATGGGACTAGAACTCCTAGTCTCCCAGTGATTGGCCCAAAGTCACCCAGTCAGCTTTCTTGCCTGAAATGGGACTAGAACTCCCAGTCTCCCAGTGATTGGCCCAAAGTCACCCAGTCAGCTTTCTTGCCTGAAATGGGACTAGAACTCCTAGTGATTGGCCCAAAGTCACCCAGTTGGCTTTCTTGCCTGAAATGGGACTAGAACTCCTAGTGATTGGCCCAAAGTCACCCAGTTGGCTTTCTTGCCTGAAATGGGACTAGAATTCCCAGGCTCCTAGTGATTGGCCCAAAGTCACCCAGTCGGCTTTCTTGCCTGAAATGGGACTAGAACTCCCAGTCTCCCAGTGATTGGCCCAAAGTCACCCAGTCAGCTTTCTTGCCTGAAATGGGACTAGAACTCCTAGTGATTGGCCCAAAGTCACCCAGTTGGCTTTCTTGCCTGAAATGGGACTAGAACTCCTAGTGATTGGCCCAAAGTCACCCAGTCAGCTTTCTTGCCTGAAATGGGACTAGAACTCCTAGTGATTGGCCCAAAGTCACCCAGTTGGCTTTCTTGCCTGAAATGGGACTAGAACTCCCAGGCTCCTAGTGATTGGCCCAAAGTCACCCAGTTGGCTTTCTTGCCTGAAATGGGACTAGAATTCCCAGGCTCCTAGTGATTGGCCCAAAGTCACCCAGTTGGCTTTCTTGCCTGAAATGGGACTAGAACTCCCAGTCTCCCAGTGATTGGCCCAAAGTCACCCAGTTGGCTTTCTTGCCTGAAATGGGACTAGAACTCCCAGTCTCCTAGTGATTGGCCCAAAGTCACCCAGTCAGCTTTCTTGCCTGAAATGGGACTAGAACTCCCAGTCTCCCAGTGATTGGCCCAAAGTCACCCAGTCAGCTTTCTTGCCTGAAATGGGACTAGAACTCCTAGTGATTGGCCCAAAGTCACCCAGTCGGCTTTCTTGTCTGAAATGGGACTAGAACTCCCAGTCTCCTAGTGATTGGCCCAAAGCCACCCAAACCGCTTTCCTGCCTAAGGCAGGACTTGAATTCACAACATTTTCTAGCCTGATGCTGTATAACCACTAGACCAAACTGCCTCTCCTTCTCTTGCCCTCAGACCCCCTTGATAAAGCTCTGGCTGGGCAGGATGCCTTCTTCCTAGAACAAACCAAGAAGCAGCCTGTGAAGGTAAGCACTGGGCCCGTCCCATAGCGGGCGGTGGGTGGGGGAAACGGCGGCCTGCGGGCTGAGCCTCACCCTCCTGTGATGTTCCCTCCTCCAGCGTCCTGACAGGCTGAAGAAGACCCCATCCGAGCTGCCCGCCATGGAGATCATCTCCCCGGGAGGATCTTACAATCCCAGCTTCCAGTCTCACCAGGTACCGGCAACGCTGGGTGAATTGCCACAAAGGCAGGGACGTTTCGCTTCCCCCCCCCCCCGCCTGGCGCTTGAGAACCCCCGAGCGAACCGTTGGGGTCGGATTTCATGCAGGGTCCCAGGTGGGGAGGCTTGCTGAGGTCTGTGTGAAGAACTCTCACTGGGTTTGTTCTCTTCTCTTCTCCCCTTCCCACCCCAACAGGCATTGCTCCTCCAGGCCTTTGAAGCCGAGCTGGTGAGGCAGAAGGCAGAGGAGAGGCTGCAGCGTCAGCTGAATTTCCCCACCGCCGCTGAGGCCCCCACCCAGGTGAGGGCTGGTTACCCCCAAACGCAAGGAGGGCCAGTCCCGAACAAGGGCTGAACTCTGTCCTGAATTCTTCTTGGGATAGAATCATTCAGAGAGAAGGTCACAACAATTGGAGGAAGGGCTTTCCCACAGGGGGGGGTGTGGGTGTGGGTGTGGGTGTCACAATTCCGATGGGGACAACAGGATTGGCCTGTTCTGGGTGGGCATGGCGTGAAAGAGATGGTATCAGTGGAAAGCAGAGACTCAGGCCCATTTAAATGTTGGAGAAAGAAAGAGAAGCCGTGTGGAAGAAGATAATCTGCAGGGGCTGAGGGTCATATTTCAAGGAATGTTTTCTTACTGTAACCTCAGTTCAATGATGTTGGGCCTGCTTTTCAAGCCACCCCCAACCCACCCAATCTTCTGGATGGGGCAATCTGGCAGACTACAAAGCTATGAGCAGCTTTATGATTATTTTTTACAAATAACTCAAAGTGGTAAACACGGCTAATGCTCCTTCCTCCTCCTATTTTCCCCACAACAACAGTCCTGTGAGGTGGGTTGGGCTAAAAGAGGGACTGGCCCAAGGTCACCCAGACAGCTTTCATGCCCAGTTTCTAGCCTGCTGCCTTAACCACTAAACCAGGGGTGTCCAACCTTGGCAACTTTAAGACTTGTGGACTTGGCAACTTTAAGACTTGTGGACTTGGCAACTTTAAGACTTGTGGACTTGGCAACTTTAAGACTTGTGGACTTGGCAACTTTAAGTCTTGTGGACTTGGCAACTTTAAGACTTGTGGACTTGGCAACTTTAAGACTTGTGGACTTCAACTCCCAGAATTCCTCAGCCAGCAAAGCTGGCTGAGGAATTCTGGGAGTTGAAGTCCACAAGTCTTAAAGTTAAAGCCCTTAAAGAAGCCCTTGGGCTTCTGGGCAGGGTTGTGAAGGCTTTTGGTCAGATGGGACACACAGTTCATTGCGAGTCTGTTGGTCTCAATGAATCCCAGAGGCTAGATTCAGTGGGCAAAGGCCTGCCTCCTCCCCCAGCTCTGGGGCTTTCCTTTCAGCTCCTCTGCTCTCTCCTTCCCCCTTGCACAGGAGTCGGTGTTTCAGGAACAGTGCGAGGGCCTCATGGAAGAGGACTCGGAGGGCGAGGAAGGGCAGGGCAGCCCACCCAGGCCCCCGGAGGAGGATCTGCAGGCAGCCTCCGGAGAGGCCTCCCGTCTCCTCACAGCAACGGCGGTCAGAGAAAAGAAAACAGAACAGCAGCGCAAGAAAGACAAAGCCGCCAAGCAGTTGGTGAGTTCGCCTAGCCCGGGGGTCGGCAACCCTAGAGCCACAACGGTCCTAACCGGAAGGCCCCCCCCCTTTCAATTCTGGAGGCGACCGGAAGTCCGGTTCCCCCCACCATAGAGTCTCCTCCTAGTGCAGCAACCTTTTTCCTCTGCTGTCCAGAAGTCCGGTTCCCCCCACCATAGAGTCTCCTCCTAGCATGGCAACCTTTTTCCTCTGCTGTCCAGAAGTCCGGTTCCCCCACCACAGAGTCTCCTCCTAGCATGGCATCCTTTTTCCTCTGCTGTCCAGAAGTCCGGTTCCCCCACCACAGAGTCTCCTCCTAGCATGGCATCCTTTTTCCTCTGCTGTCCAGAAGTCCGGTTCCCCCCACCATAGAGTCTCCTCCTAGTGCGGCATCCTTTTTCCTCTGCTGTCCAGAAGTCCGGTTCCCCCCACCACAGAGTCTCCTCCTAGCATGGCATCCTTTTTCCTCTGCTGTCCAGAAGTCCGGTTCCCCCCACCACAGAGTCTCCTCCTAGAATGGCATCCTTTTTCCTCTGCTGTCCAGAAGTCCGGTTCCCCCACCACAGAGTCTCCTCCTAGCATGGCAACCTTTTTCCTCTGCTGTCCAGAAGTCCGGTTCCCCCACCACAGAGTCTCCTCCTAGCATGGCATCCTTTTTCCTCTGCTGTCCAGAAGTCCGGTTCCCCCACCACAGAGTCTCCTCCTAGAATGGCATCCTTTTTCCTCTGCTGTCCAGAAGTCCGGTTCCCCCCACCATAGAGTCTCCTCCTAGTGCGGCATCCTTTTTCCTCTGCTGTCCAGAAGTCCGGTTCCCCCCACCACAGAGTCTCCTCCTAGCATGGCATCCTTTTTCCTCTGCTGTCCAGAAGTCCGGTTCCCCCCACCATAGAGTCTCCTCCTAGCATGGCATCCTTTTTCCTCTGCTGTCCAGAAGTCCGGTTCCCCCACCACAGAGTCTCCTCCTAGCATGGCAACCTTTTTCCTCTGCTGTCCAGAAGTCCGGTTCCCCCACCACAGAGTCTCCTCCTAGCATGGCATCCTTTTTCCTCTGCTGTCCAGAAGTCCGGTTCCCCCACCACAGAGTCTCCTCCTAGAATGGCATCCTTTTTCCTCTGCTGTCCAGAAGTCCGGTTCCCCCCACCATAGAGTCTCCTCCTAGTGCGGCATCCTTTTTCCTCTGCTGTCCAGAAGTCCGGTTCCCCCCACCACAGAGTCTCCTCCTAGCATGGCATCCTTTTTCCTCTGCTGTCCAGAAGTCCGGTTCCCCCCACCATAGAGTCTCCTCCTAGCATGGCAACCTTTTTCCTCTGCTGTCCAGAAGTCCGGTTCCCCCACCACAGAGTCTCCTCCTAGAATGGCATCCTTTTTCCTCTGCTGTCCAGAAGTCCGGTTCCCCCCACCATAGAGTCTCCTCCTAGTGCGGCATCCTTTTTCCTCTGCTGTCCAGAAATCCGGTTCCCCCCACTATAGAGTCTCCTCCTAGCATGGCAACCTTTTTCCTCTGCTGTCCAGAAGTCCGGTTCCCCCCACCACAGAGTCTCCTCCTAGCATGGCATCCTTTTTCCTCTGCTGTCCAGAAGTCCGGTTCCCCCCACCATAGAGTCTCCTCCTAGCATGGCATCCTTTTTCCTCTGCTGTCCAGAAGTCCGGTTCCCCCCACCATAGAGTCTCCTCCTAGCATGGCATCCTTTTTCCTCTGCTGTCCAGAAGTCCGGTTCCCCCACCACAGAGTCTCCTCCTAGTGCGGCATCCTTTTTCCTTTTACTGACCGGCGATAGGGATCCTCTGCAGAGGGATGAAAAAGCCACGTGGCTCCAGAGCCACAGATTGCCGACCCCTGGCCTACCCCATGGAAGATTCTGGGGCAGGGAAATCTGCTTTGTACAACCTCGGTTTCTAGAAGGGTTAAGACTACAATCCCCACAGTTCCCAGCTTACCTGGGCTTCCCGGTGAAGATAGCAGCTCCACCTTTCCGAGCAGCTCAAAAGTGCATTGAACTATGACCATCTGGCAGACGGTGCAGGACAATAATAAAAACAAGGACAAATAGGCTGAAAAACAGCTTCTATCCCAGGGCAGTAACTCTATTGAATTCTGCTCTATGGTGGAGTGTTGGTGCGGTGTCGGGGGTTTTCGGTTCAACGTGTGGGGTGTGAAATGATGTGTGTTTGTGTTCATTTTCATGGTCATGCTGTGCACTGAAGATGGTGTTTGACCTCGTTGTACGAGGTGCAAGGACGATACGCTAAACTAAACTCGTCACTGTTTCCTTTGGGACCATCAGCGTTGTTGTGTGTGGTCGTGTGACGTGGAAGGGCAGGGATTCCTTTTTCGAGCCATCCTTGAAGCCACCATGCCACCGTTCCAGGGTTGCCTTCCGGGCTGCTGGCCAACCGGCGCTTATCGAGCCCCTGTGCCGAGGACGTTGTGGCTCTCAAAACGCCCCGCCATCTGGCCCAGCCGGGCACTGCCATCTGCTGCCTTTGCGTGAGCTCCGCACAAGGCGAGGGAGATGCCAGCTTGTGGGAACCCACTGAGACCCGCCCCACAGCACGCCGGCAGGGGCTGGGAAGACGCGGCCCTTGGCTTGAAGGAAACCCCAGCTGCCTCCACCCCCTCTGACTCCCCCTCCCTTCCCCCCGCTGTTACTTCTCCCGGCACAGAAAGCCCGCGAGCTCTCCGAGAAGGCCGTCCGGCTCAGGAAACAGGAGATCTTTCAGTTGAGATCCATCCGGCTGCAGCTGAAGCAGCGGGAGGCCGAGCTGCAACGCCGGAAGCAGCGGCGTGAAGCCAAGCGGAAACTGGAGGCCGTCAAGCCCAAGCGGCTGGGCAGGCTCAAGTAAGCGAGAGGGCCAAAGGCGGACTGGAGGCTAAACCCTAGGAAGGATGGTTGCAGGAATTGGGTATGGCAAGTGCAGTGGAAGAGAAGGACAAGGGGGTTCCAGTATCTGAGGGGCTTTAACAGATAATCAAGACTTGGAAGGGACCTTGTAGGTCATCTAGTCCAGCCCCCTTCCCAAGCGGGAGACCCTACACCATTTCTGACAGACGGCAGTCCAATGTCTTCTTAAAAGCCTCCAGGGATGAAGCTTCCACAGCTTCTGTTCCCTGGGTTGATGGTTCTCACGGTCAGAAAGTTTCTCCTTATTTCCAGGTTGAATCTCTCCTTGTTCAGTTTCCATCCTTTATTGCTTGTCTGGCCTTTGGGTGCTTTGGAAAATAGCTTGACCCCCTTCCTCCTCTCTGGGGCAGCCCCTCAAATATTGGAAGATGCTCTCCTGTCTCCCCTGGTCCTTCCCTTCCCTAGACCAGCCAGGCCCAGTTCCTGTAACCATCCATTGTGGGCTGCCCCAAAGAAGAGGGGAATCGACTTATTTCCACAAGTCTATGGAGGTTCTCTGTCATCCAGGTCCTGGTTGTCCGAAAGATGCTTTTTTCAAGAGGCAACTGGACTTTCTGTTCTTCTTCTTGGAAGGCGTTTCACTTCTCCTCCAAGAAGCTTCCTCAGATGAGAAGCACAACTTCAAAGGAAAACAAGAAAATCCAGTAGTGGCCTCTTGGAAAAAAGCACCTTTGGGACACCAGAAGCAATGGATGGAAACTAATCTAAACTCAACTAAGCAACCTGGAATTCAGGAGAAATTTCCTGACAGAACAATGAACCAGTGGAATAGTTTGCCTTCAGAAGTTGTAGCTGCTGCATCACTGGAGGTTTTTAGAGAGATACTGGGCCACCACTTGTCTGAAATGGTATAGAGTCTCCTGCTGGAGCAGTGGGCTGGACTAGAGGACCCACAAGGTCCCTTTCAGATCAGTTCAGTAGTCCAGCTGACAGGCTCCAGGAGAAGAGCTGCCTCTGCCATCCCTCCCGCCCTGTGGAATGTCTTGCCCCCCCCCCCCTGCCCCCAGCATGACATCAGCTCCCACCTACCCAAACTCCCTCAAGAGCCTAAAGACCTGGTCCTGCCAGTTAGCTTGGGCCTCCAATGGGGGAAGCCTCCTAGGGGAGGTAGTTGATCCCTAAACAACAGATCCCATCTTCCTTCCCCCACCCCCAAATCCTGCCCCATCTTTTAATCAGTCCACAGCGTTTGGTTCTTTCAGATTATTCGACTTAACCTCTTTTAGTTTTTCTGTGGGTGTTTTTTTTTTTTTTTTTTTAAGATTGTAAGCTGCCCAGCATTACTCAACCTGGGGTAAGATGGGCAGCCAATAAATTTGACAAATAAAAGAAATAAAACGAGAGCAGGAAAGGGCTTGGATGGGAGAAAAGGAGGGGATGGCAGAAAGCAAAGCTGCTCTCCTGTTTATATTTTCTTTTTCCCGGCAGGTACAAAGAACCTGATGTGGATGTGCAGTTGAGCAGTGAACTGGCGGAGTCCTTGAGGACGCTACGGGTAAGCGGCGCTCCAGCCTTTTGGCACCCCTGGCTAGCAGAGAAATGAGCCCAGGTGGTGTCGCTGCCATCTTCCTGTCTGCTGCAGGCCACCCATCTGTAGGTCTCTTTCGGGTGAATTCGGTTCCTCCTCTGCTCTGCGCCAGCAATAACTCAATAAGGTTGGGAAGACGCCAGGAACACAGATAACCAAAGTCAATACAAGATAAACTCACATTTGCTCCCAGAAGCTGCTGCATGTAGCATGCATTTCTTTTAAACTCTCTTCCCAGCTGTGGCTAATGAAGGGAATCAGGGCCCTTTCCTCCCCCATAAGCCATGCAACTCTTGTTGCTCCCTCCTCCGTTCCTCCCTGTGTGCCCTAGGATGAAGAGGGGGTAGGCTTGGGTCTTCCTCTGAACTCCCTCTCCCTTGTTCTACCTCTGCCCAGCCAGACTTTGCCCTTCCCCGGTTTCCTCCACAGCCAACAGAGCCACACACTCCTGTTCGCTCCTCCGAGTCAGAATGGTTGTTAAATTATTTGAATCACTGCCTGATTCCCCTTTTTTGCCACCCTCCGACAAGCCAAGTCAGCGGGGGAGCCAGGTTCACTTAACAACCGGATGACTAACTTATTGACCGCGGTGATTCACTTAACATCGGAGGCAAGGAAGGCTGTAAAATGGGGGCCAAGCTCCCTTAACAACAGAAGTGTCGGGCTCAGTGGTGATCATAAGTCAAGGCCTATACCTGTAGAGGCTTTGGGAACAGAAGTTGCCCTCGGAGGTTGTGGGAGCTTCATCCCTGGAGGCTTTCGAGAAGAGATTGGACTCCCATCTGTCAGAAATGGTGTGGGGTCTCCCACTTGGGCAGGGGGGTTGGACTAGGTGACCTCCAAGGCCCCTTCCAGCTCTGATTAAGGTCTGGCCCTTGGGGGGGAGGGGAAGAGTGAAGGGAGGGTAACGGACAGAGAAGGCTCGTCCTGGGGTTCCGTTGGGGTGGGAGGGGGCTTGGGTCCTCTCACTATCCCCCCACCCACCCCCGGTGTCCAATGATGAGACCCATCCTTGCGCTCGGAGAATTTGCAGCAGCCGTTGCTGGGAATGTGAAGGACCCCAGGGGACCCCCTGGTCCTACCGAGTGGGTAAGGATCAGGGAACTGAGGCACCCTCCTGCACCCCCTCCTCCCTTTCTCAGCAGGGAGGGTTGGTTTACCCGTTTAGCAAATCACACACGCGCACGCACACACCCAAAAAAAAAAAAAAAAAAGTTTAAAAGCACAATTGCATTCCCGGTGAGCCAATACGAAACCCACTCTTATTTACCAATTCAAAAGTAGACTGTAAGTAGAGCCTGGTGGAGTTGCGCACAGAAAGTCTCTGGGCTTCCCCTGACATGGGCTCAAAAAGGGGTGTTTCTCCCCCCTCCCCCTCCCAAGAGAAGCAGGGAGGGGTCTCCCTTTCTACCACGGACCGGATGTTCCAAGGAGAGGGAAATGAGCTCGATTCCATGCTTGGGGTATTTCAGCTTTCCTGATGGATTATTCTGGGAGGTGCTTTTGGGAAGCCTGGCCTTCCCCTCTCTCCCTTCAGTGCTAGCAGGGATGGTGTGATCTAGTCTGGGTCATGAAACACCTGAATAAAGAGAGCCAAGCTCAGAGGGTACCATGGAGGCCATATTCCTCCTCCTCCTCCCCCCCCCCCGCAAGCTCCCCTCCCCTCTAACACTGAGGATGTGACCTAGTTTGGGTCATGAAACGTCCGCAAGAAAACCACCATACTCCGAGAGCACCAAGGATCTCCCAGTTCCTCCTCCTCTCCAGACCCCACACCCTTCTAACACTGATAATGTTCACCTAGTTGGATAATGAAATGTCTGCAAGAAAATCACCAAACTCAGCACCAAGGGCCCCACGGTCATCCTCCTCTTCCTCCTCCCTACAAACTCCACTCTCTACTAGCACTTCTGAGGTTCCCTAGTCGGAGTAACAAAGTGCCTGAACAAAGAGAGCCAAGCTCAGAGAGCAGCAGGGCCCCTTATTTAAACCCTCGGCTTGCAAGCGGGCTCTTCGCACAGCGCGGCCTGGCACTGCCCGTCCCCTTCCCAGCTTTCCCCAGCCTCCCACCCTGGCAGATCCTGAGAAAAATCGCTCTTCCCTCCGCCGGGCAGGAAGGCACCTCTTTGAAGGTACGTGAGGAGCCGAGATGGCGTGAAAAGTTCTACTTTTGTCGCCTGCAGAGCCTCTTCGGGAGGTTGGGGGGGGAAGGGGGAGGAGAGGGAGGGTTGGGGATTTTAGTCCCCTTCTCATTTCCCTTTAAAAAATAATAATAAAATCTTGCAGGGATTGTATGAAAGCATTCAAGGCGGGTCCCTTTTTCAGAACGGCAGGAAAGCACATCTGGTTTGGGCAGATGTTGGCCAAAGATGTTGCTGGAGACCGGAACGCAGGCACTTCCTCGACTTGCAACACTTCGCTTAGTGTCCATTCAAAATTGCAACTGAAAAGAAGTGACTTGTTTTTCACCCTTCTGACCCCGTTGCCACATCCCCAGGGCCACGTGATTTATATTTGGATGCTTGGCAGCTGACTCACATTTATGACCGTTGCAGGGGGTCCCCGAGGTCATCTCTTTTGCAACTTTCTGTCAGTGAGGAGACCAGATTCACTTAGCAACCACGTTACTAACTTAACAGCTGCAGGGATTCACTTAACAACTGTCGCTTAGCAACAGACACTTTGGGCTTAATTGTGGTTGTAAGTCAAGGACTTCCTGTACTGTAAATAGAATTTCCTTTCTTCCTCCCCCTTGTTCTCTTTCTTTCCTTCCTTCCTTCCTTTCCTCCCTCCTTATACTTATTCTCCTTCCTTCTTCCCTCCCTCCCTTCTTGTTCTCTTTCCTTCCTTCTTTCCTCCCTCCCTCCCTGTTCTTCTTTTCTTTCCTTCCTCCTTCTCTTCCTTCCTCCCTATACTTGTTCTTCCTTCTTCCCTCCCTCCCTTCTTGTTCTCTTTCCTTCCTTCTTCCCTCCCTGTTCTTCTTTCCTTCCTTCCTCCTTCTCTTCCTTCCTCCCTATACTTGTTCTTCCTTCTTCCCTCCCTCCCTTCTTGTTCTCTTTCCTTCCCTCCCTCCCTCCCTGTTCTTCTTTCCTTCCTTCCTTCCTTCCATCCATCCATCCCCTCTGGGCATCTCTGATAGCTTTCCTCGTTGATCTTTGAAACACAAAAGACCAGCTGAGCCTCCCTTCTCCTTCCCCCTTCCCGTTCTCTCCTGTTGGGCCTCCTGAGCTCATGTTTTGTCTTTTCTCCCGCAGCCGGAAGGCAGCATCCTGAAGGACCGCTTCAAGAGCTTACAGAAGCGCAACATTATTGAACCCCGAGAGCGGGCCAAGTGAGTACCTGGGACGGGGCTTCTCCGATGCTGGTCACCGAAACCTTTGTTTTTCCTCCAGCTTCTAGCCAGGAGCCTCCCTTCCTTTCCTTCAAGAAGCTTGTGGCTCATTTCCCTAACCAGCATCTGTGGCTCCCCTCTTCTTTCTAGCAGAAAGTGGTACCTTGCATCCCCTAACCAGGACCATAACGGGAGTGGCGTCATATTTTAAATTTTTCAAACTCATTTCTCACCGTTTTGAGCTGCCCATCTCCCTCAGAAGCAGGACTCTGAGCAGCGTACAGTAAAATGTTAAACTGTAGGTAAGTCCTCGACTTAGCAATAGCTCGTTTAGTGACTGTTCAAACTTACAATGGCACTGGGGGAAAAAAGGGACTTATTTTTCTCACACTTAACGACCATTGCAACATTCCCATGATCAGGTGATGCACACCTGAAGGTTCGCCAACTGAATTCATAGTTATGATGGCCTCAAGTGTCCCCGGGGGCCCCTTTTGTGACCTTCTGATGAGCAAAGCCAAGGAGGACACTAGATTTATTTAACAACCGTGTGGCTAATTTAAATAGATGCACTGATTCACCTCACCACTCTGGCGAGAAAAGTCGTAAAACGGGGGCAAAATGCGCTTAACCAATTTCTCACTCAGCATCATACATGGGAACCAGTTGCCAAGCGGCTGGATTTTGATCACGTGACTGAGGAATGCTAACAACTGTCGTAAGTGTGAAAAACGGTTCTAAGTCCCTTCTTTCACTCCTGTTTGCAACTTCAAACGGTCACTAAACTCACTGTTGTAAGTCGAGGACTACCTATGTGGTCCTCATGCCTTGGGTACTTTGGTAATACAATGGCTCCATAAATAAATTAGCAACAATTAGTGTATTTTTGCCTAAAACCTATTCCCACATTAGATCAGGAACTGTTATGACCCTGTTGGAATCTGATTTGGAGGGGGAGGCTGAGCAGCTGACAGGGAGTGGGAGTGGGGCTCCATTGGCTGTGGAAGAAACTGAGGAAGGACAAAAAGCGCGGCTGGGCAGAGCAGGGGATAGGTGTAGAGCAAGGCAGAGGGAATTTGGAGGAAGACCCAGGCCCACCCCCTCTTCATCCTAGGTCACGCAGGGAGGAACGGAGAAGGGAGCAACGTGGGTTGCATGGCTTACGGGGGAGGAAAGGGTCCTGATTCCCTTCATTAGCTGCAGCTGGGAACACAGTGTTTAAAAAGGGAAGCTGCGCACAGCAAGTCCTTGAGAGCAAATCATGAATTTCTCTGGTATCGTCGTGACTTATCTGGGTTCCTGGCGTCCTCCCAACTGTGTGCTTTGCCATGCTTTCAAGTCTGCAATTCCTTCTCCTGCTCTGTCAAGTTAATTACTTCATCTTTGTTTGTGTGGATTTTTAGTTACAGTTTGTATTTTGTTTTCGGACTGAATTTTCTCCAGCCAAAGGCTGTTCCTAGGAGAGTTTTTCTCCAGCCAGAAGCTAACCTGGACATTGGGGGCAAAATTGGAGATAATAAAGGGACTTTTCTTGCTTATCTAACTGGGTTGTCTTTGTGCCATGCCCCTTTGGGTCATCACAACATGTCAGAGAAGCTGTAATAGTGCTGTGCTACGCCCTGGGTCATCACAGGAACTGTTGAATGACACAAATTATCCGACACTATTGAGGAAACCCACCCTTAAAAAAAAAAAAAAAAATTCTTAAAGCCAAAAGACGGAGAGCGGCTATGTAAGCTTCTGTTAGCTAAGTGATATTGATCGATAGGACAGGGAATGTCAACATCATTTATGGTGCTACATCTGTTCCCTTGCACACAACTTGTGCCCACAGCCTCTTTGGATGGAAACAAGCCAGTTTAATTTCCTTCCTCCCTGGAAGGGACGTGCCTCACCTGTAGAGGATTCTAAATAAGGTGCTTTCTTCCCTGCCCAGGTTCAAAAGGAAATACCGACTGAAATACGTCGAAAAGCGAGCTTTCCGGGAAATCACGTAAGTTGCTTTGGGGCTGGGAAGAGCTCTGGCCAGACCAGCTGACCGGTCCAGTTGGGTTGAAGCAGGGCCAGGGTAGAAGGGTGCTTTAAGGCTGACCTTCCCAAGGCTGGTGCCTTTGGGATGGATTACAACTCCCATCAGGAGCAGCCATTGCAGGCTTTCTAAACTGATGGCTTGGGGGAAACCTCCTCTCGTTCCTCTTGTATTTGAGGTTGAGAAACACACGTTTTTGTTTACTTCTTTTGGGAGGGCTTGATCCCAAAATCTGAAGCTGGTTGCAGTCCTGGACCCTCCAATCTTCAGTCTTAAGAAGGGATATCTGTGGAGATTCTCAAAGGTCAAAGGTCCTTTTTCAAAAGGCACCTGGACTTGCTTTCTTTTTTTTTTTCCCCCTTGAAGACGTTTTGCTTCTCATCCGAGAAGCTTACTCCGTTCTGACTGAATGGTGGAGGATGGAAGGATTTATATTCCCTGCAGTCATCTGGTCATTAGTTCTCTTTCTGAGAATTGTTGAGCCTTCCTCTTGGGGGGGGGGGGGAAACCCCAAGAAAGTCCAATTGCCTTCTGAAAAAAAACACCTTTGGGATTCTAAGAATTGAAGAATTTCATCTCAGTGGGAAAGATAATCATTGAAAGAAGCTTACCCCATCCCAAAACATGGAGGCTGGGACTTCGTGGCACAGGATTGCAACCCACTGCCCTTCTCCGACACCCCACTAGAGCTGTGGGTTTCTACCCCCCCCCCATCCAGGCTGGGTGGTTCAGCGATGACCTGATTTATATCTATTTTTTTCCTCTTTTCTCTCCCATCACTTCTCACTTTGGGGGGGAGGGTAGCGAGGGGTGAAAAGCAAATTTCCAGCTCCTTCTGTGGTTTTTTTGTTTTGTTTTTTTAATTATGGCACACCTCCATCACTCCTCTTTTCTCTCCCCTCCTTGTCTTCTCTGCAGATTATAGAAGCGCAAAAATTAGCATCCCGAGATCTCCCACGTGTTTCATTAAAACCAACCTCGAGTCTGTTTTGCTGGATTCTTTCCCCTTCCTCTGGGTTATTCCCCCCCCCCCACTGCCTTCAACCAACCAGAGACCCTCGCCTCTTCTCCCAAAAAGGCACCAGGTCTTATTTTGGGGGGTGTCACCCACTGACTAACCTGGCTTGCATTCGTCGCTCCTGGCCTCCTTTTCCCTGTCAGAGGCCTTCAGGAACTTCTTCTGCGTCCGGCAAGGCTTTCCTGAAGGCCTCTGCAGCCGATAACAGAGCTTTGGATCGATCCAGAACTTCCTTATCAGCTACAGAGGCCTTCAGGAAAGCCTTGCCAGCTGCAGAAAAAAATGGGCCGGCAAGGCAGGTGTTGAGGTGTGCGAGGCCTGGCTACACCTGTCCAAAGGGAAATAGTAGGGAAGCCATACCTACCCTAGATGATGCACTCTGGAGTGGGTGGGATCTTAATTAGGGCTTATTTGGGGAGTAGGGCTTATATTGGGTGCATGTGTAAAAATCAAGCTAGGACTTCCTTTCAGGGTGGGTCGTATTTTTGGGGAAATGGTATCAGAAGCTTTTTAGGGGTATAGAAAAGGTTGGGAACCTCTGGGTTAGGGGATGATGGGAATTGTAACACACACACACACACCACAATCAAAGGAGGACCCCGGGTTGGAAAGGTGACTCTGGGGCCCATAAGCAGAGGATCGACTTCCTTCCCTCTGCCCCTTGTTTTTTTCCTCGCAAGAACAGATCCAGCCAGATCTTCAAATCTGCAGCTGGGCGGCCTGGAGCTCTTGTTTTAATCGGGGAGATTAGCAATCATTTGATTACTTTAGATAAATGCGCCTCGGGGGGGGGGAGGGGCACCAGTGCGTAAGGGGGAGAGGGAGCCTCACCGTGGCTTTGAAATCCGCTTGGCCTTCTCCCACCGCCCCTTTCCCAGGCTGTGCCATGATTCTGGGGGCTACGCACCGTGCAGGTAGTCCTCCACTTAGGGCTGCAATGGAGCCCAGTTGCTAAGCTTTGTGCCCCCCCCCCCCCCAGTTACGACCGTCCTGGCCGCAGCTGTGAAGCCAAATCCCCTGCACGCCTGCTTTGCAGAGCCAGGATCCTTTCCCCCTTCTCATTCAGACCTAAATCTCTCTCCTTTTTGTCTCCTCGCCGCTTCCTTCCTCCAACAGCCTCTCTCCGATATTAAAAGGGCCTTCGATTTCTCCCCCGTTTGCAGGCCAAAAGCAAAGAGGATTAAAAACGTCCCAGGTTTTATCTCCCCAGCCCCCCAACCGTCTCTGATTCTACTCGGGGTTGAGCTGCCAGCTGGGGGTTTCCCCTGCCCCGGGCAGGACGTAATGAACTAGGAATAGTAATATTTTTTAACGTCTCGGGCGTAAGCTTCCCATGCTGCAAAACGATAGCTCGCCCGCTAGATCTCTGCGGGAGATTGCAAGCTGGCAGGAGGCTAGTTTATTCTGGGTCATCTGTTGGATCGGGGAGGGTCTCTGGGCTGCATTGGCCCCTTGCCCCCCTGATCTTCCTGCTTCCTTCCTGCCAGTTCCTTCCAACAGCCCTTGAGCCTCACAGGTAAAGGACCCCGTTCATTTCCCTGTTCTGGGAATAATAATAATAATATAATAATTATATAATATATAATATTATAATATAATAATAATAACCAACCTTATTACCCTGGTGCTTCTGGCTTGCTTGCTTCTGTTCTTCTTCCTGGGGCCACCATGGACTTTTCTTTTTTTTTATGTTTATAACTATTTTATTGATTTATGATACACAAAAATAATAGAAGAGCAAAAAGGAGGAGAAATAGGGAAGGGGAACTTGTGGAGAAGAAGTGGGGGGGGGGGCAAAGGAACGAAAAGGCATCGATCTGTGACTCCCTTCGGTGCAGTAAAATAAGGCATTAACGTCAAGCCTCAACTTTTTTTGTTTGTTGGCTTTGACATAATTAGTTTAAAACTAGCCATTTCTACAACAACAAATTATCTAATCTCTCAAAATCAAAATCAAGAGTTTCATTTTTTTTTTCCACCTCAAGCTCAAGGGTGGAAGATAGGAAGGATGGAAGGCAGGGAGAGGAAGGAAGGAAGGAAAAGAGGGTGAAAGGAAGGAAAAGGGAGGCAGGGGAAGGGAAGGAAGGAAAAGGGAGGGAGGAAGACAGGAAGGGAAAAGAAAGGGAGGAAAGGAGGAAGGAAAAGAAAGGGAGGAAGACAGGAAAAGTGAAGAAAAGGAAGGGAGGGAGAGGGAGGCAGGGAGAGGAAGGTGGAAGACAGGAAGGAAAAGGGAGGCAGGGAGAGGGAAGGAGGAAGGGAAAGAAAGGGTGGAAGACAGGAAAAGAGAGGGAGGAAGAAGAGGGATCATTCTCCAGGTCTCAGGAACATCGCGTCTCATAACTGGTGACACCATCTCTTCTCTCCCTGCCTCTCCTTGGCTTTTAATCTGGGACTATCAAGGAGACTGTTACCCCAGCCCACCCTGGTGTCCCTCCTTCTCTTTTCTGTGCTTCTCCCCCCTTCCCTCAACCCCCCCCCAATTGTGTAGCACCTCACAGGAACGGTGCATAATTCCCACCCGGTCACACATTCTGGCTGCCATGTGCCAAAGCACCTCTAACCGTGGCGTAAAAATAGCAGAAGTCACCTCACCAGACTCCCCAAAGTGTTGTTGCCTCCTGTCCCGTGTCTGGGTTAGGTGTGGGGAGAGTCCCACAGGGACAGAAGAGAAGAAGGGTCAACATGGAAGGAAGGCGCAGTGGTGCACAGTTCGGAGGGGACCAGAACGCGGTGTGGAGAGCATCCGAACGTGTCCTCTGAGCTTTATGGGTTTTTTAGGATTTGGACACCTAGCTGAGTAATAAAGTCTGCAAGCAAACCACCAAGTTCACCGAGCACCAAGGGCCCCGTATTCGTGATTCTCCACCACCACTTCCTCCTCCTCTCCACAGACATCACTCCTGTGTAGCACTGAAGATGTTAGCTACTTTGGCAATGAAGCGTTTGCAAAAAAAATAAAATAAAATCCTCAACAACAAGGACCCCACAGTCATTGTTTTCCTCCTCCTCCTCCTCTTCCTCTTCACAAATCCTTTCTCGCACTGATGATGTTTGCTAGTTTGGTAACAAAACAACCAAGCTCTGAGCACCAAGGACCCCACAGTTCAACCCCAAGCTACAGATTTTCCCTTGGCAGCATCCCAAATGCCTGGCAATCATCCTGGCTTTGAAGGAGGCAGCAACCGCTGTAAATATCTGCCAGTTGTCTAGCATGAATTTTGATCATGGGAATGCTGGGAGGGTCATAGGTGTGAGGAGCGGTCGTACGTTCCTTTTCTCTGGGCCGTTTTAACTTTTAAGGGGCCATTAAGCGAATGTTTATGGAGGTTTTCAATCATCCAGGTCAGATGCTTTAAGCCAGGGGTGTCCAAGGGGAATTCTGGGAGTTGAAGTCCACAAGTCTTAAAAGTTGCCAAGGTTGGACACCCCTGCTTTAAGCAGAGGACTGAACCCAATTTATGATAGAACCGGGATGGGACTCGTCGGGGGGGTGGGGGTGAGTCTGCCTATTGAGATGAGGTGGACCAACGGTTGCTTTTGTGGTGTGGAGACCATAACTTGGTCCTCAACACCAATAAGACCAAGGAGCTGATAGTGGACTATGGAAGAAACACATCAGACCTCCAGCTCTGGCTTCTCAAGGGAGACCGAGGGAAGCAAGGGACCAGTTTTAAGTTTCTGGGTGTTACCCTAAAAGAGGACCTGACCTGGGGTGCCCACATTGCAGCCCTGGTCAAAAGGGCAAAGCAGAGATTAGACTACCTGAGACTTCTCAGAAAACAACAGACGGATGAAAAACGGCTGGTGACCTTCTACCGCTGCACCATAGAGAGTATCTTAACTTACTACACACCTGTGTAGGGTTTGCCACTTGCACAGGGGCAGATAGCACAGCACTCCAGAGGGTGAACATCATTGCCCAGAGGATCCTGGGTTGCCCTCTCCCCTCTTTGGAAGAGCTTTATAGCTTCCGCTGCCTTAAAGTTCAAAACATTCTCCAAGATCCATCTCATCTTGGGCTCCCTTTTTTTTTTGAACGATTACCATCTGGCAGACGGTACAGGACAATAATAAAAACAAGCACAAACAGGCTGAAAAACAGCTTCTATCCCAGGGCAGGAGCTCTCTTGAATTCTACCGTATAGTGCAATATTAATGCAATTTCAGGGGTTTACAATTCATTGTGTGGCCTGTGAAGGTTGTGCGTTTATGTTTATTTTCATGGTCATGATGGGCACTAAAGATGGGGTTTGATTCCGTTGTACGAGGTGCAGTGACAATAAAGTAGAGTAACTAAATTCTAAAATTCTTGTCATAAGATTATGAGTCCAGAAACTGGGCTGGTTTTCCTCTCCTCCACCCCCCCCCCAAAGAAAGGACCGCAGTCTTCTGCATTTTGCCTCGTTTCCCCCTTCCTTGCAATCCCAAAGCCCGCATTTCCCTCCGCCTCTCACTGCGGGAATGATGCCAGGTTGGCAGCTGTTAGACCTCTGCAGGTACGGGCTTCAATCAGATCGCCCTTCCTTCCCTATGCGGATGAGTCAGCGTGGAGAGGAGAGATGGTGAGGAGAGCAGGGGGGGTGTCTGTCTGTCCACCCTCCCCACTCCAGCCCAGAAAGTCCCTGTTAACCTCACTTTGGCGTTGATGATGTTACACAGATGGGTAAGGAAAAAGTCTGCAAGGAAATTACTAAGCTCAGAGAGCACCAAGGAGTTCACACGTGCCCTCCTCAAATTCCACTCCCTTCTAGCACTGATGATGTTACCCAGCTGGTCATGAAACGTCTGCAAGAAAGCAAGCAAGCTCAGCATCAAGGACCCCACAGTCCTCCTTCCCGTCTCCACAAATCCCACTCCCTTTTACCACTGATGATGGTACCTAGTTTGGTA
>CM066336.1:3614095-3620006 GCA_033807585.1 Hydrophis major
GCTGTAGTACATCCCACTGTGGGAGGGTGACTGAATGGAGTATCAGGGGAATCCCCTCCATTGTTTAAGGCAGAGGCCTCCAAACTTGGCCACTTTAAGACTTGTGGACTTCAACTCCCAGAATTCCTCAGCCAGCATTCGCTGGCTGAGGAATTCTGGGAGTTGAAGTCCACAAGTCTTAAAGTGGCCAAGTTTGGGGATCCCTGTTTTACGGTCTTGACAAGACACGCAGGCTGGGTTTTGGGGTGAGGTCCAAATGAGGAGTGACAAAGTTGTTATTCCTGTGTTTATTTACTTATTTATATTGTCTTTTATTCTTTTTATAAATAACTCAAGGTGGCGAACGTGCATTGTGCTCCTTCCTCCTCCTATTTTTCCCTCAACAACAACCTGGTGAGGTAGGTTAGGCTGAGAGAAGTGACTGGGCCAAATTTCCCGCTAAGGCGGGACTAGAACTCTCAGTCTCCCAGTGATTGGCCCAAAGTCACCCAGCCGGATTTTGTGTCTAAGGCGGGACTAGAACTCAGTCTCCCAGTGATTGGCGCAAAGTCACCCAGCTGGATTTCGTGTCTAAGGAGGGACTAGAACTCTCAGTCTCCCAGTGATTGGCCCAAAGTCACCCAGCCGGATTTCGTGTCTAAGGCGGGACTAAAACTCTCAGTCTCCCAGTGATTGGCGCAAAGTCACCCAGCTGGATTTCATGTCTAAGGAGGGACTAGAACTCTCAGTCTCCCAGTGATTGGCCCAAAGTCACCCAGCCGGATTTCTTGTCTAAGGCGGGACTAGAACTCTCAGTCTCCCAGTGATTGGCCCAAAGTTACCCAGCCGGATTTTGTGTCTAAGGCGGACTAGAACTCTCAGTCTCCCAGTGATTGGCGCAAAGTCACCCAGCTGGATTTCGTGTCTAAGGAGGGACTAGAACTCTCAGTCTCCCAGTGATTGGCCCAAAGTCACCCAGCCGGATTTTGTGTCTAAGGCGGGACTAGAACTCTCAGTCTCCCAGTGATTGGCGCAAAGTCACCCAGCTGGATTTCGTGTCTAAGGAGGGACTAGAACTCTCAGTCTGCCAGTGATTGGCCCAAAGTCACCCAGCTGGATTTCTTGTCTAAGGCGGGACTAGAACTCTCAGTCTCCCAGTGATTGGCCCAAAGTCACCCAGCCGGATTTTGTGTCTAAGGCGGGACTAGAACTCAGTCTCCCAGTGATTGGCGCAAAGTCACCCAGCTGGATTTCGTGTCTAAGGAGGGACTAGAACTCTCAGTCTCCCAGTGATTGGCGCAAAGTCACCCAGCTGGATTTCATGTCTAAGGAGGGACTAGAACTCTCAGTCTCCCAGTGATTGGCCCAAAGTCACCCAGCCGGATTTCGTGTCTAAGGCGGGACTAGAACTCTCAGTCTCCCAGTGATTGGCCCAAAGTCACCCAGCCGGATTTTGTGTCTAAGGCGGGACTAGAACTCAGTCTCCCAGTGATTGGCGCAAAGTCACCCAGCTGGATTTCGTGTCTAAGGAGGGACTAGAACTTCCAGTCTTCTGGTTTCTAGCCTGGTGCCTTCATTACTAGACCAAAAATGTGCAATTTTCAAAAGTCTCAGTTCAGGACAGCCGATAGTTCTAAATCTAAATTTTTAAAGTTCTCAACCCCCCTTCCAAATCCAAACAGGAACCAGTTCAGATCCTGCATAAATTCTCGCCCCTTGCCCAACTTAGCTTCGCCAGAAGAAAAAGGGTCAGGCGTGACAACCCCCTTAAAAGTTGATTTGAAAATGGCTTAGGGAGAAGAAGAGAAAGAAAGCCAATTGGGGGCTGAAGGATGAACTCGGAAGGGATGGCAAGAACAGTGGAGAAAAAGATGTTTGAATTGGCCCAAGGAGCTGGACTCCTGACCCAAGTCTGTCCTGAATTAGAAAACTCCACAGTCCTGGTTAGAAAGGTAGATTTCAGGCCCAGCCTAACATCTGGCAAAACAGCCTTTGGTATCTCAACCTTTGCAACTTTAAGATGGGTGGACTTCAGCTCCCAGAATTCTCCAGCCAGCTTTCTGGGAGTTGAAGTCCACAGGTCTTAAAAGTGTCCAAGGTTGGAGACCCCGATCTTGATCTGGCCCAGGGTATAGCCATCAGTGGGCTCTTTGAAGGCCCCTCAGCTTGGTGGTTTTCTTGCAGATGTTTTATTACCCAACTGGGGCAACATCTTCAGTCTAGAAGGGAAAGAGGTTTGGGGAGGGGAGGAGGAGGAAGAGGAAGAGGAGGAAGAGGAGGGCGATGAATAGTTGTTGGTCTTCAAGATAGCTGGAGAACTCTGGGAATTGAAGTCCATGCTTCCTAAAGCATGCTGGCTGGGGACTTCTAGATGAAGCCCCTCACATCAAAGCAGCCTGGCTGGGGAATTCTGGGAGTTGAAGTCCACAAGTATTAAAGTGGCCAAGTTTGGGGACCTCTGCTCTTAATAATCCAAGGAAGAATCGATCAATACATTAGATTATTTACAGAGGTCTCCAAACTTGGCAAGTTTAAGACTGGTGGACTTCACCTCCCAGGATTCCTCCTCCAGTCATGTTAGCTCAGGAATTCTGGGAGTTGAAGTCCACCAGTCTTAAACTTGCCAAGTTTGAAGACCCTTGGATTAGAAACTAGGGGGAGGGGACTAAGGAGCGTGGCTATACAATGAATTTGAGTCACCAAAGAGAGCAGCAGCTCCCGCTGAGAGAGAGGGAACATCTTGGGACGCAGGATTTCTGCCTTTTTCTTTTATTTTCTGCTTTCTTATTTCAAGCTTTCAAGAAAATATTGCATGGGCTGGCCTTGAGATGTTGTGCGAGTGTGTCTGTGTGTGTGAGGGTCGGCGTGCCTCTGCTAGGTCTCGTAGGGCAGCAAAGGTGAGTTTGGATCCAAGCATCCCTGGGCCTCAATTGGGGAGGGCAGGGAGGAAGTGGCAGCTGGGGTTAAATCCTGCATCCTTTGCGATTGTTTCCTTCCAATTTGCTCATTGTGCAGAGAAAGGGGACAGGAATAGAAAGAAAATTATGCTGGACAAAGATGGCGATGAGAATATTGTTTGGATAATTATTAGAACTTGGGACGAACTGTGAACCTTCCTTCCGCACATAATATAGGCTGGCGCTGCTTTTCTCTCCTCTTCTCTTCCTCTTCTCCTTCTCTTTTTCTTTTTCTTGAATCTTCTCCTTTTCTTATTCTCTTCCTTCTCTTCTTCTCCTTCTTTTTTTGAATCTTCCTCTCCTCTCATCCTCCTTTTCTTATTCTCTTCCTCCTTTTCCTCTCCTTCTCTTTCTCTTTTTCTTGAATCCTCCTCCTCCTCCTCCTCCTCCTCCTCCTCCTTCTTTCCTCCCCTCTACGGAACTGCCTGGCCACTTTGATGGGGGAGGGAGAAAAAGCAAGCCCAAACATTAAGAAAAGGAAACCCTTTAATCCTCCACATTATAATTCACCACTCAGAATCAAAAGACTTCAAAAGAGACACCTTCTCCATCGACCAACCAGAAGGCATTGCAAATGTGGTCACATGAATTTAGGGCTTAAAGGTTTCTTTTGCAATACAGAGTCATCAATCAATCCAGCAAATATATATATATATATAAGTCTAACTCACAGATGAACACTATACAGAAGCCTGATGATGGCAGATGAGATTCTGCTGAAACGTTGTTACAACTTTAAAAGCACCACCACTATGACGTGGGAAAATACCCGAACAAAGCTGAATGCCAGACATGTAAGTACCTGCAAAAACTTAAGAAATACACACACACACACACACACACACACAAATTGTCTGTCTGTCTATCTATCTCTCTATCATCTCTCCCTCCCTCCTTCCCTCCCTCTCTCTCTCCATGATTCCTCCCTCCATCTCACAGGATAGATATTTCCAGTCTTCCCCAAACTGAAAACCTACAGGTTGCAAAGGACTTTAAAAACAACAACAACAACACTCCCATCTTTTCAAAACTGTCCTATTTTTGGAAATGGACCTAAAAAGTTGCCAAGTAAGGATAAAGCTTAAAGCATCTCCTTTGGGAAATGAGGCTTGGTCACACTGGCTTTCTTTATGGTTTTAGGAAAGGGAACCAAAGAGGAGAAGCTACCACCTCTGAGGGTAACTCTGGCCAAATGCAGCAGCAGGAGCATCTCAGCCGCATCTCAAAAGGATACGGGAATGGATGGACCACTTCTCTGGATGAAAAAGCAGAGTATCTTTTCCACTTTTCTTTTCCTCCCAGCTTTTTGTCTGACTTCCCCGGGCAAGTTATCCGCTGCCTCTCCCACCCTCTGCCTCCTGCCCCCCCGCCCCCCCCCATCTCCCCAGGCTCTCGACCTCCCTTCTACAACCCACCCCTTGACAATCTGCCTTTCCCTACAACCTTCCCCCCCCCCCCAACCTGGGTGCAGCTGTCCCAGTTCCAAAGGGAGATTTGGAGGGATTTCAGGGAGGGGGAAAGGAGGAAGGTTGAAAGAAACCAGATAGCCCCCCCCCCAGCCTGCTTCCTTGCAAAAGATCTCAGTTCTGCAGGACCGCAGCTCCCAGTGCCGCCCACTCCCTGTACTGGCCGGGAGTCATGGAAATTGTAGTCTGGCGGATGAGTGCAGACCCTTGAATGGCAGGGCTGCTTGGAGCCATGTTGAACACTTCAAAGGGTACGAGGCAAGAGGGCTTGATGCGGGTGTGTGTGTGTGTCGAGGCTGGGCTCCCCTGGGGGGGGTGAAGGGGCTGCGGATCAGCCTTTCTTCTGCCCCAGAGCCCCGGGCCGGGGGAGAGAGAGGGGGAACCAGGCGGTCATCCCTCTGCCCAACTTCCTCTACCCTGCACCCCCCTTGGGCGGGCATCTCCCGGGCCCTCGGGCGAGGCGGAGCCAAGGCGCTAGTCCTCTTGGAGGGGTGGGTTGCGGAGGAGGAAGGAAACCCACCTCCCGATCATGGTGGAATGCTGTTGCACTGCAGCTTCCAGCAGCCGTTCCAAAATGGTCCACTCTCCCATCGCTCCGGGCTGGAAGGTCCCGCCCGCATCCGAGGGCTGCTCCGACAAAGGGAAGGTGGGAGCCGACGGGGCCGCCGCCCGCTGCTGCTGCTGCTGCTGCTCGCTTCTGCGCCGGCCGCTTAGAGTGCCCCCCCCCGCCGCCGCCGCCGCCACCCCCCCCAGGGGCCCCCGGCTCGCCATCGCCTCGGCGGGAGGGGGGAGGGGGGCCGCGGCCGGGCGCCGTTCAAGGGCCCCGCGGCCGCGGCCGCTTCCCCTCCCTCCCCAACCAGGTGGGCACTGCGGCGAGCCGGGACCGCCCCGAGTCTGGAGGGCGGCAGGCGGACGCAGACACGCGTGGGCCGCCGGGGCGTTGCAGGAGGAGGAGGAAGAGGAAGGCGCGCAAAGAGGCTTTTTGGAGACCCCCCTCCAGAGAGGGGCACCCGTTGCAATCCAGCTCTTCCTCCCCCCTCTCCCCACCCGGCCAGAAACGCGGGAAAGGGAGATGTCGGGAGAGGCGATCGCGGGCGCAGCCTTGACCAACCCCCCCCCCCCCAAAAAAATAAATAAATAAATCCCGCGATCGCTTTTCTCTCTCTCTCTCCCTCGACTTGGAGCTTCTTCCCCCGGGGAGACTCGCGGGACGACTGTCCGTCCCCTCCGGGCTTGGGGGGGGGGGGGCCGCGAAGCAGCAAGCACCACCCTCCCCAGTCCCGGGCACGGAAAGGGAGCGGGTTCTCGGGTCCCCACAACGTGCCAAGCGCGGGAATGGATGGGTGTGTGTGGGGGGGAGGATTGTTTGGGGGGTGGGTTTAGCGGGCGGTTCGGGGGGGGGGGGGGGGTTGGAAGAGGCCGGGAAACGAGCGGGTTTCAGGGGGATCGTGGGAATGCGCTCCCTGGCATAGAGCCCTGGGAATGGGGGGGGGAGGGGGGGAAGGAGGG